>JAUMHQ010000083.1:1816988-1839947 GCA_032361165.1 Enteromius paludinosus
AACATGTGAAGATAAACCCACTCTGTGACGGAGAGAAGTGGAGGCGTGTTTAAACGAGTCGTTATTAGGAGAGTGTGGACAAGACGTAACTTTTATAAAGAATATCTCTTTGGTTTTGAGACTTTAATCTCTGTATCTTCAGGATCTTGTCTCTGCACTAACAGCTCGTAACACTCCACAGAGAAAGAAAATTTCAGCATCATTACTCCAGTCTTCAGTGTCACGTGATCCTTCAGAAATTATTCTAATATTCTGATTTATTACTAAAGAAACATTTAGCTGTGCTGCACAATATTAGTGTGTGAAGTTATTTTTCAGATGAATAGAAAGTTCAAAAGAACAGTATTTACTGGAAATAGAAACATTATAAAAGTCTTTAAAAAAGCTTTCTGATCCCAACAGTAATGTACAAGTTCACTGAAATCCCCTCATATTTGATAATACTGTAGTAAAAATGTGTCAGTAAAGATTATTATTACTGTGTCGTGCACATATAACATGTGTTCAGCTTAATTGTAGAGTCAGGAAGAGGGTGAACGTTGAAGGAACCCTAGAACAACATCACTGGTTGAAGAGAAAAAGTGCCAGGAAAGAGGAGGAGACAGAATAAGAATGAGTGGAGGACACAGGATTACATAAGCGCTCGGTCGGCGCAAGCATCTGAATGCTGAGTCTGTGCTTACTGTTATCTGACAGTCTGAACTTGTCCAGTGATTTAAAACCACACAGCATGTGTATAGCTTTGAGAAAGAGCCCCGGCGCTGGCGGTGTGATGAGGCAGAGCTCGTGACTGGTGAATAAAGTGGATCATACAGGAGCGCTTCATTCAACCCAGCACAAGAAGCCTTTATACGACTCAGAGCAGCTGCAGTCTCTGATGACACTACATTACACAAACACACACAGACAACAAACTAAGACCAGGCAGATGATGAGCGCTGCAGACACTACAGGGGCTCGTGAAACATTAAAACACCAGCCAGACACACACAATCCTCTACAGGGTCAGTGATTTCAGCTGAACTCAGAGCAATGACGCTGTGTTAGTGGTGAAGAAATCAGCGTGACCCTGGAGCACACAGCCAGTCATTACTAGAGCAGGGGTATTAGAAGCAAAAGCCACCAAGGTTTTCTTTTATGTCAAAAATCATGAGGATATTAAGTAAAGATCACATTTCATGAAGATATTTTGTACATTTCCTACAATAAATAAATCAAAACTTTATTTCTGATTAGTAATATGCATTGCTAAAAACTTCATTAGGACAACTTTTAAGGTGATTTTCTCAATATTTAGATTTTTTTTTAAGCCTCAGATTCCAGATTTTCTAATAGTTATATCTCAAACAAATATTGTCCACACTGTACATCAATGGAAATATCATTTATTCAAAAAATGTATGTGCTTCTCATAGCAATAACTTAAAAAATATGTTGATAAGTAATAATTTGATTTTAAACTTTAAAGAATACATTTGTTTGTCAAAAAAAATAATAAACTATTGAATTTATTGATTTTATTTTTAAAAGATAAAAAATTGTGCGATACCTTCATTTTATCAGCACCATTTTTAATAATTCATTTGTATTAAATCATAAATCCAGAAAAAATAAAATACGAATATTAAAATAAGAATATCTGAGGAAATATTTTATAGGGCCTATTATTGTAAATCATTTAATAAATTAAGCTGTCATCATTTTACGATTTCAGCTGATTAGATATACCTTTTAAATCTTAACATTTAAATTAACCCATTAAAATGGAATACAGATGTTTTCTTTTAATGGAAGACACAAAATCTGGGAAAAACAAATGTAATAAAATAAACACTTTGACTAGCGGCATAAAATGTACTTTTTAACTTTTAAAACAGTACAAGCCATATATATTTATTTATTGATTACTAATTCATTTAATCATTAAAAGTGAAGTGAAACTGAAGGGAGATTTCATATATATATAAAAAAAAAAGAAATCACACAGAATGTTTCCAGGGTTACTGGAAAGTTGCTGAGTATCACTGGTGTAGCAAAGCCAAAGACAACTCAATACAGAGTGCAAACAGCAGAGGTATTAAAATAGAGCCCTGAGGAACCTCGCAGCTGACCTTCACAACGAAAGGTGGAGGTGAACCATAGTATAACCATAGCTTAAATTAGGGCTGCACAATAGATTGCATGCAATAGTCACACGCATCCCGTCAGTAAAGCAGTTTTTTGATTAGTAATAAATCTCCACCTGTTTACAGATGGAGCGGCAGTTCATACACAGAGCCATACTTCACTGACAAGGTACGCAATATTATGCTCACTATCCCATGCAATCCATCGGTGATTATGTGCACAAATTGCGTAGCTTGTCAGTGATCTACAGCTCTGTGCATTAAATCATTTCCTTTCTTTGTATTCAGGTTTACTACATTCTCTTCTAAGAGAGCACTTAGTGTTATTTATCCTTAAAGTCACAAACAGGAAGTCTAATGCCATCCTGCCATCAATAAATGTCAACTTAACAGTTAGTGGCTCAGAGAAAAATTACAGATGGAGAGCAGTATTTCCAGTATCTCACAGTTACTGCAGCGAGTTTCTGTTCCCTGAGCAGGGTGTTGAGATGAATACTAATGTATCAGAACGAAAGACTCGTCAACACAATTCCAGATTGTTGACGGAGTACACAACAAAAACAACAACAACAACGTTACCCATAATGCACATAGTGAGAACGGCAAGTGATCTGAGTGATTTAAAACTTCAGCTGAAAGACAATATGAAGACTTCAGACAGTAAAGATCCAATGAAGATCAGTAAAAGCCCATGGTGGAAAGAAACCAATCTTTAATCTACTGGTAGCTAGCTAGCTATGTGTTGTTAGCAGCTTGTTTAGTGTGTTGAGTGACATGAACAAACGAGCAGCTTCGCTGTAGATTTACTACTTCAGGTTATGAGAGGAAATAGGAGCTAAGTTCACATCCCAGTTCAGACACACCAGAGAAAGCAGCTGAAACAGAGACTTTCTTACATGGATAAAAACTAAACAGTTAGCTATATGTTCAGGACGTCCTGAAAAGAACAGGATCTGGATGAACAGGTGGTGTGGCGTGATATGGTCATTTTTCATATCGTCATATCGCCAGCCTGTGAGATCGCGATACACAATATTATCATGAGTGGGGGCAAGAGAGAGACTCTCTGTACTTATCACAGGCGATTTGGTGATTTTATACCGTGTGTACGTGAGAGAGAGAGAGAGCGAGCGTCTGGAAGCACCAATAACTGAAATATACTATACTGTAAACTGACATGTTAAATATAAAGATATTTAAAACAGCTAGTTCATATATTCGGATACAGCAGTCATGGATCATTGTTATAGGACCGCATGTCCTACAAGTTTGCCGCATCCTCACAGAAGTTATCAGTCTAAAAATCAAAAGTAGATTTATTTTAAAGACCAACAGTTTAACACTAAATATTGGCCGTTAACGAACACGTTAAGGATAAAAGTATTTTCAGATAGCTGAAGTTTATATTTTTGGAGTAAAGCTAAATTAAACATATTCACAAGTCACAGCGTCCCACGACGAGCCCTGTTTTACACTGATATCTTATTAACTGCGTATTTTTTCAGTTATTATAACGATAATGAAGACCAAGCAACATTGTATTTTAGTTAATGTGACGAAATGCTGGTGACGATGCCGTTTCATGTTCATTCATAGCTGTTAACGATGTCTCTTTCAGCACTAATAATTAGTAAATAAAGGTTTACCATCCTGCAGTTCAATTTTGTTGTGGGTTTAATTTTAGAGTCCGTTTTTAAAACATTTCCAATGAGGAGGAGGAGGAGCCTAATTTGTGTGTATGTGCGGTGCAGAGTGAAATAAGCCCATAATAATAGGCCGCTTCATAATAATTATGGTTTTATACATTAATAGGAGAATGAGCCCAATATGGTCCATATCTCTGACTATCGTCCATACACGATACTATGGTCTATCGGCACAACCCTAGCACCTGAAGCCGATCTGGTTGATGTGGTCTGTCTCCAGCAGCATCTTCCACAGCAGACACAGGAAGAGCGGCGGAGAGCCCTGCATGGAGAAGTGTGTGATGATGTCGTTCTCAACCGTCATAGACTTCCACTTCCTGTACTCCTCCTCTACGTTCTTCTTCAGGTTAAAGCGGCTCTCCTGTGGAACGTTATTCTGCTTGAAGAACGCCTGGGACATGAACACAAGAGAAAAGAGAAGTTATGATCTATGACAACAGCTATACCAGCGTCCACAGCTCCAGCTACATTTATTTTATTTTTTATTGTTCACCAGCTGGAAAAATCTTGCTGAGAGTGATTCCAATGACGTTGCTCCTCTGTGTGGTTATCGTTATAGCTTTGCTGTGGACTGCCCTTGCATCATTGAGAAAACTGCTGGATATTCCGATAATCTTGTATCTCTATCTCTCTATTGAGTTCCAACCATAAAAGTGTTTTTAGAACAGCTCATAGGGAAACAAAGTGAAGACGCATAGCTTTGCAAGTCTGCAATAACAAACTGACATCAGACTGCAAACACACTGCAGAGGATAAATGAGGTTATTCAGTGCCAGCAAACATCTGTTTGAGTGTGTTTATATAGTTGTCTCTGGTTGCTGCAATGTTCATGTGACATCTTCTCAGAAAACAGAGTATACGATATATCAACATGGGTTTCCAAGTCAGAAGTCACTGAGACTTAAGTGTCCTTGTCCAAGTTGGAACCTGAATATTTTGAACCTTAATGGAATGTTGCACTTGTACCATATGAGTGCAGTAAAGAAGTAACCACATAATCCCAACATGAACCAAGTCCTTGTGTTCGCTATTCGGAGAGCTTTCAAGCGTGGATGTGTCCAGAAGCACTCCATTTTACTAACCATGTTACAGATGTTCATGTCAAACACAGCATCAAAACACCGAAGAAGAAAAATCTTCCGCCGATTCAGCAGAACTGCACTAGAGTACTAGCATAGCAGCAGCAGACGGACAGCTTCTACTAGCGCATCTCACGAAACCAGACCAGGACACATTTCAGCCCAAAATCTTGAGAAATTGCACTGGTAATAAGGAAACACAGCCTCTAAAGCCCAAAACATACTATTTCTGAATACACTAATTAGGACTGTCAGATTATTACGTGCAATTAATTCAAAATCCATCCATCTACTCTAAAATGAATGTCTAACTAATGAGTTTTTACACACAAATCAAAATTAATTGTGCTCAGTCAGTTTTGCCAATAAAATATTAATCAAAATTCTGAAAGAGTTTGATATAATTGTAGCAGTTCCAGTTTGCTTCTACTTGGTAGTCTGAAATAATTATCAAACCAGGATACATGGTGTGTGTGTGAAAAGTGTGACATTAATTGCAATTAAATTTCAAAAATGGGAAGTATCCTAATAAGAATGTATTCTACTGACAGTTCTGATACTAATACTGGGTTTCTTGCTTTGGCTACATTTTGTCATTAGCAGGTTACGCAGGAATCGCACAGTTGCCGTATGATTTTTAAGGCCATGCATATAATGGTTAGTCATACTCTTGTATAGCGTCAAACTCTCGCAGTATGCATGTTCTCGCGCTCTGAGTTCATGCGCTCCAATGGATTATACATTGAAAGCAAAGCAAAACTTTATCGTTACTTTATCTACTTTGGGCTTAAGATCTTATTCATTCATTGTTTATTAATTAACCAGCAGCAGCTCATGCTGCCTGACATTACACTGAGAAGGCAAGATCTCCGATAGGGATGCATGATATTGGATTTTGCCGATATCCGATATGCCGATATTTTTCAACTCATTTTGTCTCTCCTGTGCAGTTTTTTGTGTTTAAGAAGAACATGTCAAGTTCATGTCAACAAGTCATGTGATTTTCCATGTAAGCTATGGCTTCTGACCTTTAAATCAAAACTCATTATTTTATGACTTCAATTACTGCTTTATATAATCAGAAACACAGCCTAGGCTAATTTACTTTGATTTAACCTGAAGTAGGCCAACAGCGCCCCCTACAGATTAAAAGTCCTCACAGAATGAGCAGTAGGACCCGGCCGATACTGCACGTGCTATTACGGTTTACCCTGATTTAATCGTATTCCTCTTATCGGCATCATTTCTCATATTGGCCAAATGAAATATGTACATTTAATACCAATATCGGTAATATGAAACCTCATGTTTTTTAGCCGTAGACGTGAGAAGCACTGTACTGTAGTGAGTGTGTGTGTGTGAGAGTACCTGCAGCGGAGCAGGGAAACAGCTGAGTGTGTGAGAGGCCCAGTTATGAGGAGTGAAGTTCATGATGGTCTGCAGGATGTCCTTACACCAGGTGCCCTGAATGGAGTCCGAGCCAGTGAAGAAATCTGCAGCACACATGGACAGGAGGATTCGGCACATTAGTCAGGGATAAACTCATTTAGAAAAATAGAAATTTTAAGCATGAACAATGCAAATGACAAATTTAAGCCAGCTCTTTATAGTGAAATGAAGTTACTGGGCCAAATGTTATGTCATCATCAGGTCAGGTCTGTTATCAGCAGTGTGTTACTGGTGTGAAGTACCTGTGACGTGCGTGGCTCGAGCCAGCGTGAGGATCAGCGCTCGGTTCAGCTCCTCGGACTCAGCAGACAGCACAGTTTTAGGGTCGTTGAGGAAGCGTGTGAACTGCGGCTGAACCTCTGAACTCCCCAGAGCCGTGATCAGCCTCAGAGCGGTGCTCTCCACACTGTTCACACAAACACACACAGTGAGGGCAGACAGCAGTGCTACATCTGCACTACACCACGTGTGTAAACAAGTAAATAATATCTCCATATTGTCCTGGATTAGATCGATAGCGATAATTAAGAACAAGATGACATTTGGGCTGTTACCAAGCAAATTAAATGATGCAATGTTTCTGGATCTGGGATATTTTCAGTTGTGTTGCTGTCTATGGAGGATCAGATAGCTAGCTGATGACTGCTGCTGTGCTCCAGAGACACAGATAAGAACAAAAGTACTTTTTAACTCCTAACAACGGCTGAAATTTTCTGAAATCATCGATGACTCTACATGATGGACAAATGCATTCCCCTAAGGGCTCATGCCTCGAGCTGAGACACATGTGCTGTGTGCAGGGTAAGTGTGTGTGTGTGTGTGTGTGTGTGGAGACGGACCAGAGGTGCAGCTGGTTCTGGTTGGTCTGTGGAACGGCAGCGAGCGAGTGCAGGTGTGACAGGAGCTGCACGCGGTAATGAGGCTGAATGTGGTGCATGCGGTAGCTGAACATCTCCAGCAGCGTGTGCAGGATCCCCCAGGCGTGAGACTTGAAGACGTTCGGCAGGAGCTGACCTAGGGGAGGGTCAGAGAAACACACAGTCACGCACAAGCACAGAGTCAAACACCGCTGAAGTGTGGGTCAGACTCACTGATGAAGCCCTTGATGCCGAGGGACTCGATCTCCATGTAGACCAGCAGCCGGCTGTACGTCTCCACCAAGGCTGGGGCCAGGGCTAGACTGGACTTGGCGTGGGCCAGTTTAATGACACGGGTTGCGATGCTGTGGATCAAGCTAACAGGAAAAACAAAAGGTCCTCTGAGAATGTAAAACTCATGAGCACAATTACAATGCTTTACGAATTAGGGCTGGGTTAAAAAATATAGCTATCGCGTTATTAATCGATTCTCACTTTTACAGAACGATCCTTAAATTACAATAATCGATTAGTCTGGCCTGTTATCAGTTAATGGACGAACGTTAAAGGGCACTTCCAATATATCACAGTAAGCATTGTGCTTTGGTACTTTTATTATGTCTCCAATTTCAAATTCTGTCCATTGTTTTGTAGTATTCAAACAAGAAAAATGGCGCTTTGGCACTGTTTAACGAGGAACGGCAAACCGCCTCAGTTCAACAGAAGCACATGAACCGATCATCTCCTCCACATTAATACCAGTTTCAACACAAAATAAGCCTGACTTACCATCCATTATGTTTATATACAGATAAAAAAACCTGAAGCATAAATACTATAATGCACTTGCAACTTAATTATTTGAAAAACTAGTATAACCTTGTCTTATATTTTTTACATCAATAGCTGAGGTACACTTGCATGCATCCATGGCATACAACGTCACCATGGTTTTCTGAAGAGACCTTTATGCAGACCAGACTTGCAGCCTTAAAGGAACACACCAATTTTTATGAAATAGGCTAATAGTCCAGCAGGTAAACAGCTGAGTGTTACTGTTTTCAAATCCAATCAGCTGACCTCTAGGTCCAGGATAGATCACGAGGTCTCACCTCATCTTGGCGTGGACGGTGAGGGAGTCCAGCAGGTTCATGGGTAAAGGCGTGACCGAGCCGGACGCCATGCAGTTGGTGCCGGGCAGAGTGATGCGCATGCTGCCGTTCCCGTAGATGGTCTCCACCAGCACACCCATAGGAAGCGTGAAGCACTCGGAGTTGGTGGAGTATGCGTTACACAGCAGGGCGATCTTATAGTCAGTCATGGGCAGACTCTTATTGCGCAGACTCTGCTGGAGAAACCTGAGCACGGAGAGAAGCGAGAGTGTTGTTGGTTTGACTGAGCGTGTGAGAGTGTGTGTGTGTGTGTCTTACTCGTGGTGCAGCTTGAGCGAGTGTGGGATGGGGATCTGGAGTTTGGAGTTGTCGTTCTGAGCTTTGCGGTTCAGGTGAATCCAGATGCAGGTCATGGCGAAGGCGTGCGTGGACTGAGGCTTGTTGATGTCCGGAACTGGAATGCACTACGAAACAAAACCACACGCAATTCAGAACGCTGCCAAGAAACAACTAGCACCTACACACTCTGAGCATGAAGAGAGCTGATCTCATATGCATCACAGGTTAAGTGTGAAGTAGACACATATTCTGTGAATAATTCGAGCACAAAAGCAGTCTTAATTCGCAGGGGGATATTTGTAGCAATAGCCAAAAATACACTGTGCACTGAGACAAAATGATCCATGCCAAAATCTGAGCACGGTCCATGAAGATATTTAGTAAATATATCAAAACTTAATGACTGATTAGTAATATGCATGGCTAAGAACTTCATTTGAACAACATTAAAGGAGATTTTCTCAATATTTCGATTGTTTTTGCTCCCTCAGGTTCCAGATTTTCGAATGTACAAATATTTTCTCCAAATCTGTGCATTACTGAACAGAACAGCTCGTCCAGACTTACAGTGACTGTCTGCAGTTGTTTTGTTCATGTTTAGGTTGTTATAATCCTGATCCCAATCCACGACTTAAAAATGATATACAATGATATTTGCTGTTATTCAGCAAGACAAATAATTTTGATCAAAAGTCAAACACAGCTGAACATCACAGAAATACAGTACACTTTAACACAGATTCACAGAGAAGTTTTATACCATATATTTTCCAACTGCACTGTATTTTGGATCAGGTAAACTCAGCATTGTTTGGAATTCTTTCAAAAGCTTTTTTAAACATGAACTAATAGCCAGATTTAGAGAGATCTGAAGCCTATCAGTCCAATCAGACTGTCGGATGGAGAACTGTGGAATGCGTTCCTCGGGGCGAGCATCTAATTGCCCTGCGCTCGTTACATGCTTCATCTAAACTCCAGAGCCGATGGGCGGTCGTAGCACATCTGTCCTGCACAGACGCTGGATCAGACGGAGCCAGCAGCTTGTCTTTCATCAGCGCTCCTGCTGGGCTTCACAAACCAACAACCACGACGGGTTAAAAATCACAGACACCATGTGCAAACATCACTAATCACAGCAACGTCCCACATGACTAATACAGCGAGCTAAAGACAGACGGCTGACACGGGTTACTATAGGATTCCTTTAAAAGGTTCAGATGAAATTTAATAAGAGTGAACTGAATCTGTGGAAAGAGCTGGTGTTTGCAAGAGCTGATTATTAAAAGGAATTATGTACTGTAGATCAGACGATGGGACAAACACTAGATCTGTGCGGAATACTAATCTTTAACCTTTTAGTCTAGGATGTTTTCAGCAGATGCAGAACGAGGTCAATACATCAGCTATTGAACAGTATCACGAAGCCTCGGGAAAGACATTCAATGACCATAAACTTAATAGCGGACTAGAAATTAATAACTAGACAGCAGCATTTTGATTAATATATGCACTATATTACAAATGTACTATACTTTTACTTGTCATAAAGAGCAGGTAATATGGAAAGTGTCCTAGTATTGTCTTGGAGTCCCCTACGACAGGTTTAAACGCATCTAAGGTCAGAAAACTGCCAAAATCACCTTAGATAAGTCAACAGGTGTTTCAAAATCGAAACTTAATCTGCCGCCATCGTCTTGTCTTTCTCACATCACATGATAAATTAAATCTGTCTTTCGGCACGCTGTGTTCAGTTTTTGGCCGACCGAATGAAAGAGTTTAGCAGGTCCTGCTAGCAGACGACCTCGGCCAGCGGCATGTTCAGACTGTCACATTATGAACTGATGAAGCTCACACAGTGTTTAAACGAAAGCAGCAGCACAGTTGCTCACCTCTTTCTCAGGGTACAGCAGGTCAAACAGCTTCATGACAGGCAGGAAGTCACCCAGAGCGTTCTTCTGTATGCTTCCTGAGATGAACTGCAGGAGAACCCACATCAGATGATCCCTGCCTTTGATCAAACCCCGACCGGCCAGCTGTTGAGAGAGGAGGAAGAGTCAAGGAAGCACAGGAAGGAAGTGTCCTTCACGTGTGTGTCCGTCCCAAACGGTCAGGCTAGTTTATCTCTGCACTTGTCCATGGGATCATGTGACCTTCAGTGTAAGTCAGAGGCAGAGCGTGTGTGTTCTGACACCTGAGCACAGAAGATTTCTAGAACCATTCTCCCAGCTGCTCTGTGTTTCTATAAACCTGTCCCATTCAAAAACACCTGGCAATGCATTCATTAACTCTGTAGCTACATCGCATAGTGCGATCATTTAATCAACTTCCCACAGAGGAACACAAAGGATTGTCCACACAATGAAAGTATTTCAGAGCCAGGAGCTCAAAAGCACCTTGAAAAGATTATACAGGCAGTTTATCGGACTCATGTGCTTCAATCAACGAATAGTTGATCCAAAAATGAAAATGGATTTCTTTGTTCTGCTCAACACAATGGAAGATATTTTGAAAGGTGTTTTTTGTAACTGTTGACTTCCATAGTAATTTTTTCAATAGTGACCTTTGTGTTCACCAGAACAATTCATACAGATTGGAAACTACTCAAGACTAAGTAAATGATGAATTTTCATTTTTGGATCCACTATTCCTTTAACACGCCTTTCTGCTCCTTGTCTCATCACATCTTCTGTAATCGTTACATCAAATCAGATATACTTGGAAAAGAGGGAAAATTAGTGACATTTTTGATGGAAAATGCATCCAAAAAAATGTCAGCTGAGCTTGGGTGTCACCTGGTGGCTATTTCAGGTACAGTGCTTCCGTGTGTGTGATCAAATAAGGCTGGCCAGTCTATTGAATTTGTACAATATATTGATTCTTTAGTAAGCGATATGGAACGATCAGAATCTCTTGTTATGCTTTCACAGAGGGTGAATGACTGTAGACTGAGAGGAATAACAGAGACCTCATTTAGAGTTCTTACAAATAGTCTGATACATCTAAAACTGGCAGATGCATGAGCTGCTGTTTCTGCATGCGATTCTCCACACAAAATCCTCCCTGATTTAGCCAAAACATCTGATGTTGGATAATAAATTAACCATGGTAAGAATTTTACACCTGCGAGTGATATTGCAATGGGGTAATCAAAATATGACGCTATTAGTCTGTGCTTCTGTTTTCATTTTTTGTTCAGTGCTATTTTGTAATATTATGTCGCTGCACCTTCTGATGGAGCGACAGCACCATGTGAGGGAAGCTGGCGAACTGGAACAGGACGAAGAAGATGAGCTGGCTGGAGAGGTGCTGCCACAGGAGCTGACTGGTGCCGCCGTCGTCAAACTGCTCCTCCGTCTCGGACCGTTCCATGGCGTACACCACCAGATCCACCAGCTGGTCCTCCAGAACCGGACACCTCTGCTTGTGCTGCGAGAGGACAGAACAGCGGACAGAGACGCACTCTTACACAGACCAGAACCACTGCAGACACACCAGTAACTCATCTGGAGCCCAGACAGACGGCACACTTCAGTTCATAGCAAACAAGCTGGACAATACTTTAGTACACTGGGATGATCAGTCTTAAAATATTTGTTTCTGGAATGAGCAGGAAGTCTATAGTTCTGAAACCTACTGTATGTTCTCATTATTTAACTCTTTTATTCAAGAAGCAGCATTGATTTCTCAGAGCATAATTACTCTGTCCATTGCTTCTTCACCTGCTTTTATTCCTGTTGTCTGACAGTATGATTTATGATCTCATTTTCCAGCTAAAATCAGTGACAGTTACAGACAGTCTGCACGTGATAAACATGAGCGCTTGTTTTCACTGGACACACAGATCATATCAACACGACGGTCACAGGAGATGGCCAAACACAAATGGGACACGCTTCAGAGCAAACACACACCCATGAAAGCATGACACGTAGATGCTCACAGAAGCCCTGATCGCAAGGAAAGCTGCAGCATAGGGTCAGACTCAGATCAGCGCTTGCGGAGCCGATTCTCAGGACGGTGCCACCCCTGGTGCTCAGGGGTCAGAGGGCATCAGGGGCATGCGATATGCAGCAGCTTCCCTGTAAGGAGCATGCAGGACGATCTCTCAGCGATGCTGGGGCGCTGGGTGTGTCTACACAGCGGTGGCCATTCACACAGACAGTCTGATTATTATATTTAAAGAGCCCATGAAAACCGGGACAGGAGCACTTTGGGTTACATCGTCCTGAAATCAGCAGGCTTTTGAACGGGTTTCTCACGGTCTGTGGTTCAAGCAGGAGTTCATCCACAAATAAAAATGAGCTGAAAACCTCCTCGACAAATCCTTCAACGCCTCTATTACGTATTTGTTATATTACTATTTACTGAAACAAGCTCTTAACATATTTTAGCTTTTTATTCTACGACAAAACACATCAGTAATATCCACTGTTTAAAAAGCTTTTACTTCTAAAGGCAATTATTAACAAGTGTCTTAATAAATTATTAATCGTCACAGGGAACAGTAAACTCATGCACTAACGAGTCGTCTTTATGAAGCACACTGTTCTTAAATAACATCAGAGAGAGTGGTCTGCATCTTAAAGGTGGTGATGTTGTCATGTGACCATGGTTTAGTTTTATAGCCTACATTAGCTCTCTAGTTCTGCTAAATATATCCAGGTTTGTGTTGAAGTCGTGTTGATATCATGATGCTCTAAACATGTAAGAACCATAAACTTGGACATAGAGCTCGTTTCATGCTATAATCCTGTTGGGTTTTTGTCAACAGAATCAGAGTGATGGGAACCTTTGAGCTGAGCTACTAGCATACATCCCTCTGGCTCTACTAGGTCCAGAAACACCGTAGGAATAGTCCGTATGACATCAGGAGTTTGTCATTATGTTACAAGATATAAAAATACTTTTTGAGCGCAAAGGAACCAACAATAATGACTTGGCCACCAGTTTCCTCTCTTGTGTACACTGACGCATGTTATCATTGTTTAGGGGTAGATGAAGAGACATTAGCATTAGACTGAAAGACAAGGCTCTCGTTGGATTTCATGGGGTCTTTAGAAGCACACAGCACAACAAACTGACTCCCGGCCTGAATGAGCAGTGTTTTCACTTTCCCAATCAAAGTCATCCATGTTCACTGAACACAGGCCAATAATTGTGCGGTGTGTTTGTGTCTGAAGGAGCGGTGATTCCCTGCTTGAGGGAGTGAAGCACACAACACCCAGAGAGAGCCATCAACACCAGCAGAACACACACTGAACAACACTACACACACACACAGCATGCGCCGATCAGGGCTTGAAATTAACAGATTGTCTTCATTCTCAGGTACGCTTTCACACATCCCTGAAAGAGGGACAGTGTGTGTGTGTGTGTGTGTGACCCTTACTGCACAGTGTCTGTGATTCCAGCAGGGATTAATATTAGTGTCACAGGTATTTTCCTGTTATCATTTACTCCCCATCGTGTCATTCCCTTCTTCTGAGAAACACTAAACGTTGTATTTTGGGAAATGTTGTGTGTCCAAACACTAGAAGTCAATGGCCAGCACAACCGTTCCTCACAACATTGTCTTCCTGTTGCACAGAAGAACATTACGTGGGTTCGAGGGGAATAGATGATGATAGAAAAAAAAGTATGTTTACTTCATTAAATCACACTAATTCAAATATTGGTTTGTCATCTCTTATCAATTGACAAGGGTCAGTCTCAGGAAGCAGCACCATGTGTCCAAATGACCTGCTACTGATATATCATCATTACTGATCACCACACTATTTACTATCGGAGTTGTTGTGGAGTGAAAAAGAAAAGCAATGCTTTCACAAGAGCAGAATATCAATATAGAATATAGCAATATATTTTCCTATGCAGGTTATAATGCAACCCTTTCTCCTTTAAAAGCTTTTTTTAAGACATCCTAAAATGTTTCATATTCGAGGTCTTTCATTAGATTTACATTTCATATCTACAGGCATTTATTTTATAAAAGGAAATCCTTGGAACAAAGCCTAAGAACAATGACTGTAATAACGTGGCGTGTGTTCTACACTCTCAGAAATAAAGGCTTTTAGTACTAAAGTACTAATACGTACCAAAATGGACCCTTTCGGTAGAAAGCCGCTTTATTTCTGAGAGTGTAGTTAAGCTGTAGAAATGTTTACCGTGATGGTGTTAGTCTAAGAGATGAGTTAGTGGTGCTGTTAACACTCTAAGACAACCAGGGGAAATATTGTCCACCTGAGTCTACGGTATAAACCAGCCTGGTACTGGACCTGAGGTGAGAAAACATCTTTCTTTATTAATAAGAATAACATTTCCAAGCAAGAATAATAAACACACTTCAGCTTTAACGGCACTGATTCCTGTGAATGACCCACATGCTATAATAGTTTAGGAGACTTTCTGATCTAAAATGTGTCTGAAAAGAAACAGAATTGAGTTCAACCGTCTGACTGAACAATCTAAAGAATGTGTTTATATGTATGGAAGGTTAATTTAGCGAAAGAGAGAAAGCAGTCCAGAGCAGCTCGTCTGAAAGTGCAGAAGGTTGGTGTGGGAAAGCTGATGAATTTCTCGGCCAGTCTTTCAAATGCTCTAACAATTGCTCGTGGCACTCAGTAATTTCAAGCCCTACGTTTGTTTTCTGGTTTCACTGGAGCTGTTCTTCATCGAGTTCAATCGAAATTAGATGGAATCGTTCGGTTTGGCTATGAGGAAGCTTCCAGAGTCTGGTTAGTCACAATACAACAGTAAGATTGTGAACATACCTGAGCAATGTTCAAGGTCTAGAGCATTGGAGGAGGAGGAGGAGGAGGAGGAGGAGGATGGGCGGGGCAAGACAGGACAGAACAAAAATAAAGGAAGAAAAAAAAGAAAACACAAATACAGTGACTAGGAGGCCAGCTCCAAGTAACCCTGTCAGTCAAGCCAAACCACACCCCCAGAGACAGGTACGAGAGGGACAGGTGGGCGATACTCCCTCCCAGACCACAGAGAGAGAGAGAGAGAGAGAGAGAGCAGAGCCAGGTCATAGAGCAGCTTAGCTAGTGTGGCAGGGAGTATGGAAGAGGCTGGCCAAAGTCATTCACTTCCTGTGGGAGTGTGGGACTACTCACACTACAGCACCTGATCTCTCCACCTCCACCAGCCTCTCTTCACAGAGAAGGAGAAGAGCATGCGAGCCAGAGGAGGGAGAGAGAGCACTGAGAGAGAGACACAGACAGAGAGACAGAGAGAGAGGGTACCTGCTTGTTGAGGCCCAGCATGTTGCACACCATGTCTCTGGAGTACGGCTGCTCCAGCACATACCTCAACAGACCCGTCTGCGGCTCGAACAGGTCCTGCAGGACACACACACACACACACACCGAGCAGGACTGTTTAGAAAACCCACACGGCTTTGGTAACACCAGCGGCAGTCACGTTCTAGGAGGAGCAACTCATTACATTCACAGGAAAATACATGACATCTAAAGCTCCATTATATAAGACCCTGGAGTCCAGCAGCAGTCATCAGCAGCAGATATATCTGTCGCAGAGACCATCAATACTTTGAATAGGTCAAAATGATCAATTTCTCTTTTATGACAAAAATCACTGGGATATTAAGTGAAGATCATGTTTTGAAGGGGATTCTCTCAATATTTCGTTTTTTTGCACTCTCAGATTCCAGATTTTCCAATAGTTATATCTCTGCCAAATATTGTCCTATCATAACAAACCAGACATCAGTGGAGAAAATCTTTTTATTCAGCTTTCAGATTATGTATAAATCTCTATTTTAAAAAAAATGACCATTATGATGGTCCAGGGTCACATATACAAGCTATATGTATACACAGTAGTGAATATATATAATATAGAGTTGTCCTAAAATCAAAAACAATAGCTATCCTTGTCTTAGGAAAACTTTGATGAAAGGTTTTGATCCACTTCGAATGTTGACTACTGTATATATATATATAAATAATATTAAAAATGATATGGCAGTATGGTTCAATGTACGTAATTTGCTGTGGATTGATGTAAATGATGAACACACTCTCCACTCAGAACCCAGCTGTGCATGTATTTAAAATTAAAATATATTAGTTACATTAAAATGCAAGTACTAGTACTGTTTTTTTTACGATGTAATTATTAGTATTTTTTAATAAACAACAGTTGTCAGTGTATAGTAACCGTTTATTGCACTACATTTTTGTGCATGTTAGGATTAAATAACAGGCAGAAAAAAATCACTTGAGTCATATTAAAAGAGTCAGAAACGCTGGGACTGAGTTGGTTCATGTAATGAGGACAGGACAACCACATTTTTAAAAACAAAATGGTATTTTGTATTTTTTAATAACGCAACATGCATTTAATTATAATGACTAAAGGTTGCTTTTGGGCCTCGATAGTTCCATCAAGAATATATATTTATGGAAGTGTAATGAAAGATCTTTTCTTTATTAACACTGTCCACTGATCAGGCGATCACAGTGACCCCAGGCTCTCTCTGCTCTGATTACTGAGTTAACCGTCCCTGATCTTAATGCTCCTACACCGCCTTCTGCTGATGTTGGGTGAGGCTTGACCTTGAGCCTGGTGTTATTCGGAGCGGTACCTTATCATAGGGCAGCATGCCCCTCAGGGGGAAGCGCAGGGTGGTCGGGTCCAGTTTCCAGGAGTTACAGATGGCCCCAGAGTTATTAACCACTGGGAGAAGACTGCAGCGACCTGAAACATAGTCAAACATGACACGCTGCCGCAGGGGCTCGTGGGATACATACTGCACAACACTGTAAGACGAGGATGTGTGAGCGTGGCTTACCACAAATTGAGTTAATACGGGCGGTCGGTCTGAAACTATCAACAAAGTCCGATATCAGGCTGCCCAACAGCTGAAAACAAGCACACAGTTTGGTGTCATCGGTGGATAACAAACACTTAGCCTTCATCAGGAGTCTGAGAGCGTTACCCAGTGTGAGAGCGCTCCCTCCGGATACAGCTTCCTGATCTCAGTCACCGCGAAGTACGCCGGCAGCAGACAGGCGTTACGGTCCAGAATATACTCCACCACCTTCACACCAGAGAACGAGCCAGAGACAAGATGACTCATTATACACATGCTCATTCGAAATTACTTTAATTCACAGAAAAGAAAATTATCACCTTATGTGTCCAAAACTGTCATGATTCACACACATGAAATCAAGATGTAATATATCTGGTCAAAATCCCATGTTGAGAGAACAGTGTTATGCCACCAAATGAACATAAACACAGCCCACTGTGAACACGCTTCGCTTCTACCTTTCCAACAGTATGAAGGATCGTTTCAGGTTCAAGTGTGTGTGAGGACTTGAAGCGTGCAGAGTACAGCTGTTCTCAGATTCATGATGCATCGATTTACTGTCAAAGTGAGTTCTCACTGAAAGGTGAGCAATCTCTGGTAATCACGACGGGAAACAGCAGAAGCCCCATCATCAGTGTGTCGTGCTGTAGAGGAGCGTACCTCTCGTGCTGCGAGCAGCTGCTGGACCACAGCCGAGCTCATGAAGTTTGGGACCGTCTGAATCTTGTCCAACACGGCCTTCAGCAGATCCCTGACGCCCTGAAGAACCACGCAGAGAAGAGAGCGTACAGAGACACAGACACTTTAGTGATGACAACATGACTGAAGAGCAGGCTGATCCTCAGTAACGGAGTGATTCGAAGCAAACATCACGTCCCAGTTTAATAAAGAACACACACAGTTGACACTCCTAGATGAAGCTGAAGCGATGAAGACTGACTAGCGGACAGCAGGTATTGAGGATGTGAAAGCTTGGCTATCTAAAACCAAATCCTGTCTTCTGAAGCATTCTCTCGCCTGGATTACTGCAACTTAACCTATAACACAACTCTTCAGGTCTTTACAGGCCAGCTACATGATCAAAATCTCACCACATTACAAATGAATGACCTCAACTTTCAACTGTTTCATGAAAAACTCCATGTTTCTATCATCCCGACTGTGCAGCTATACTATCAGCCAGCTCTAAAGGAGCACATTTCTGTAAAGCTGCTTTGTGTACATTAGACAAAATGAAATATACTTGAGTCTATGAGCTGGTTAAAACACGTTTACTGGAAAACCATGGCATGCGATGCTGCTCTGCAGTTTTCAGCAGATTCTACCTCCTGCTTTGGGTTTCTTGTTCACCTTGTAGTCGACTCCTCCGATGATTTTGCGGATGAGTTTGAAGGTCAGAGCCCAAAGTTGAGTCCTCTCCCACTCCAGACTGTCCGAGCTGATCAGAGCCTGACACACCATTCTGAAAAAAACACGGAGCCATGAACAAGCTGATTTCTCCATCAGTGAGATCCCTCGGATCCAGTTCTGGTTTGTAACTAGTACAGTAAAAAGAAAGTACTACTACACATATACTGTACATAGTTATACATTTAACCCTTAATTCTATTGTTTTTATTGCTCTACACAACCAGTCAAAAGTCTGGAAACAGTAAGGTGTTTGTTTATCAAGGCTGTATTCCTTCGATCAAAAATACAGGAATAAGTGTAATATTTTTGCCATTTAAAATAAGAGGCGTTTACCTGGGAGGAAGCAGGCTGGTCTCCACCGCCATGGCCAGACAGTCGTAGAGGAAGGAGATGCGTTTGGGGCTGTGCTGAGTGTGGATGAAGCGGACGATCCACTGCACACACTGATCATGTGACTCCTGCAGTGACATCACACACAACATTCAAAACACATCCGCTCGGACTGCCTTTAGGAAGAAATGAGAAAATACTCTATGTCGGAGAGTCTGACCTGAGGCAGAGAGCTCCAGTATTGCCTGAACGCTCCTAAACAGCTCACGAGTTTGGTCCTCTCATCCTCCGGACTGTCCGTGAACATGCTGCAGAACACACACGTTTGTTTCTGTGAACTGTGGAGACTTTCCAGAGACTGACTAATCCTTAACTATTTCTAATCGCGGGGACTAATCTAAACAGAGACGTTACACAGACCTCAACTGTTTCATATACAGAGAGTTACAGATGTTATACGCCAATATTAACCCTAACAGAACACTTTCTGCAGTCTAACAATGAACTTTTCTTATTTTATTTTTATGCCATTGTTACAAATCATGACGTCCCCCAAATGAAGGGTTTTCTTTGGAAATTCTGACAGGTTTAGTAGGCACACACACACACACACACACACACACACACATAGTGTTTACTCACTGTCTCTCTCTCTCACACACACACACACACACACACACACTGCCGGCCCCTCTTCACCTGTCTACAGGTTATCCTCAGGTGTAGCGTTATATATACATGTCTTTATTGTTCACTCACCCAGAAAACGCCTCTTCAATCACTTCCGTTTTCTGATGTACACAAACAAACATAGGTTTATTCTGTGATATATTTCTGACATATTGATGTATATATTTTCATATATATATGAAAGAGACTTTTTTGAACTTGCTGTAACGTTATATGTGATTTTATGTTTTCTTTAATGTATGAAAGCTGTGACGATCACCCACCACTACTTCCTCAAAAATACTCTGCAGCTGGCTTTCCATCGGCACCGCCATGATGAGAGCAGCAGGTCGCAGGACAGGGCTTCGGGAACTTATATGTCCATGCTGGAAGTGTGTGTGTTTGGTTGAATTAACGTTGCGCAGACGCTCTTACTACGAACACAACAGAAAACGAAGAAGAGGCAGCGAAGAAAAACAGGAAGCTGGCGCGCTGCTGAACACCCTCCGGTAGGATCACAGTCACACGGCGATGGTTCCGTGACGTGTTTTGAACAACTTTTTGATATTTGATTAAGTCATTTATTTATTTGTTAACACTTATATATATATATATATGCAAAGGAGGATGCAAAAACAGTGGCGAAAGATCTCGTGCAGGATATAATCCCAGTCTGGATCCCCATTCCCTTTATATATAAATTGGAATGCTTGCTTCAAGGATTCTGGCGAGAAACTACCCTTACATGGAAAGGAAGGATACATCCCTATTCCCTCAGTCCAGCCTGCCAAATTTGAAACCCATGGTTGGGTATAAAAACGTAGTGAACTCGACCGTGGGGGTTTTAGTCTATGTGGATTTACACAAAGACATTTCTTTCCCTGATCATCCACTTGTTACTTCCCCTCTTTTAATGGGTGTTTATATATAATTGGGCTCTCGCCAGAATAGAATTCCGGGTCGCCCCTAAGAACACCTTCTTTTCAGGTCGAGACCCAATGCACAGTATTTAAACAAACCAATTCAACTGTAGAATGTATAAAATTTTGTTAACTCAGCGCACTCTTCCCAACCTGTCCTAGGTCGAGGTTTTCAAGTCCAATATCCCCAAACAGATAGTCAACCAAATCTTGTCCTACCTGATCGGAGATATCATGTTAGGGTCACCAGAAAACTGTAAGAATTCTAAATGAGGTCTCTGTTATTCCTCTCAGTCTACTGTCATTCACCCTCTGTGAAAGCATAAGTAAGAGATTCTGATCATAAGACATCAACCATAAGAGAGCTCCCGGGGGAGAAGAAGAAACCAATACATATCAGATATATGCTTGGTTTATTCTGAACACCCCAGATTAGAAGGGAAGAGTCCCTCCTTTATATAGCAAAGTCTGTGTGCGTTTAGCCGTTTCAACATACACATCTGGGTACACACATACATGTTTCATCAGAGAACATTTTCTTCTTCAAGCACAGAAGGATAATTCCTTTTAAGGCACATGGCATTAAACAAAAATATAAGGAGGAAGTGAAACATTCCTAAGTTTGACAGGTCAAGTGGACATTTGCTTATGCTGCATATTTCTGCACAGACATGACACAGTTCAACAGGTCAAAGGAACACTGCTCAGACACAGACATATTCTGTCTGATTCCCACACCACTCTCGTCTCTTTTCGAGATACCAACACTATTCTACAGGCTAAGTGCCATATTTCCTTCTGGAAATATCCAAAAACAATACCGCCTTTTATTGTAGATCCTGGCATGCTTTAGTTGTTGACTGTAGCGAGAATCCTCCCTATCCCGGACGAGCCCCCAACTGTTAAAATACTGTTCTTGAGAAGATCTAATCTGGTTGAGTGATGGAGCACGGAAAGTGGGACACGGGGACCAATAATGACACCGACACAAATACAAGATTCATATCTTTATTGTGAGGGGCATGTATGGGTAATAGAGGAAGTGAAACTGTCAGCTCAGCACTGGTAAAAGGAAAAGCATGACGCAGTACTGACAAGAGTGCGCAGAGTGATATAGAATCATACAATAAACAAATAAGATACATAGACACAAAACAGGTCTGAACCTAAACCAGTATCAGCCAATGCTGGATACCGTTCACAAATTGTGTACATTAACTTTTGACTCAAACGTTGGTAGCTATTGACCTTGGGACAAATATGTGTGTATGTGGGACTCGCTTTATAATTGCTTTATAAAAGCTACTCATGTAATGTAAATGCCATAATTGTCGTTTCCCATTTTCTGCGTGCAAAACAAGATAGAGAACAGATCTTTTGTACTTGTATATGTTTTTACTTTCAGGTCCCAGGCAGAGGAACTATGCGTTCTATTATTTTGACTGCATACAATGATGAGAACTGAACGTAATCTCCTGTAATAACCAAAACCACACAGTTACATGACCAGAAACAGAATGTCATCAGCACAGTTTCAGTGCATCTTTACACACTCAAGGCTGCTTTGCGGCTGCGCAACATTTAGTGTGAAGCCTGACTAATCGATGCCAGCTCTGACCCATCTCAGTATCACTAAGTATAGTAATCACCGAAGTGTAAATGCATTCATTCCACCTTCGAGCAGCTTTAAACAGTGCCATGTTTATGCCAATGTGAAAATCTGGCCAAAGAGAAAACAAAAACACATTCTTTATTTTGATATTTCGTCATATGACCTGCACAAAGAATCACGGGAAGTGAAATCATGAGCACTTTTGTGCTCTGTGATTTGAAACGACCCCTCTGTATGATTGATCTCACTGTGAAGGGCTCTTCGTAGGCGGCCGGTGATGATGTATGGAACGCAAGTAATGAAGGCACACCTGTATAACCAGTCTGCTGTCATACTCCCTCACTGCTACTAAACTACCCTCCAGGAGAAAAGCATAAACTAACACTGTGATGAACAACGCTGACATTTACAAGGTGAAGTGAGTGACAGTGTTGGCTTGCTTAGTTGGGGACACCTGATTTCCAGTGATTACCGTCGTCTTGACTACAGAGACCGTCTCTGCATTTGA
>JAUMHQ010000083.1:1862669-1879093 GCA_032361165.1 Enteromius paludinosus
TTGCCGTCGGCCACCTCTTTGCCACCTCATCCATTCTTCATCCTAAGGCATTGACTTGAAATCCATTTGAATTTCCCTGGGCAGGTTTGACCCCTGTAACTATGTTTGCCATTTCACTTTAGTTTTCTGTGCTGATAATTGAGCCTTCCAATACCTTTGCTCTAGCTCCTGTAATGAGAAAATCTCCATAAAATGTGAAATGAGCAACATTGCATACGGGCCCAGATAGTTCAGTTGGTACAGCATCAGACTTTTACTCTGAGGGTCCAGGGTTCAAGTCCCTGTTCGGGGGAAGTTCTTTCATGTTTTTGGCAGCCCCAGCTACTAGATCAGTGTTAGGTCTTCCAAGGTTACATTTACTACTCCTTCCAGTCCGTCTAGAGGTTGAGACACCTTTGGAACATCTCTGGAGGTGATGAGATCCCAAACAGAAGCGATGGAACTCTACCTCTGTATGGGCTGTTAAATGTACTGTACAAAATCCCTGACTGGCATCCAACACTGAGAATATCTTGGCTTTTGGCATTTCTGCAACAACGCCCTCAAGTGTTTTTTAGAGGATAGTATTCCCTTATTATTGCTCTATTTAGATCTTGAGAGCATATGCAGAAACTATTCTTGTTGGGCTTATTCTCACCACTCTGTAGGCTCAGTCTGTTTTTAATGGCACCTGTCCCTTTCACACTTTTCCGTTCTCTTTCAGTGCCTTCTTCAGGGCCTCTGGAACTTTGCTGAGAGGAAGAACCACAGGACTTGTCTAAATGTGGTGGACTAGCAACGCAGTCCTCAAAATCTTAAAATTCAAGTAGAATTAACCGCTTTTGTGTCATACATCCTCTTGTGTTGCATGCTTCTCTGCCCAGAACTGCACAAGCTTTTTGCTCCTCTACAGCTTGTCTTTGTATTGGCATTGAAGACTTTGCTTAAACAAGGGTGACATCTTGTGGCCTGATTATGCTACTAAATTACATTGTGATTTTCTCATGTCGTTTAAGCCAATCTTCGATGCTTTTAGATCATGATATCTGCTCCGGTGTCGCTCTTCATCAGTCGGTTTCTGGTGGTTTACCAGGAGGGTTTCAGTCCTCTGTTTCATTCCAGTTTGTTGTTCTCTCTTTTTCATTTAACCCCTCTCATTAATTTGGCACAGTTCAGTTCAGATTCTTTCCTCTCAGAGGATCCAAGGAACTTTCCATCATCTAGATCCATTCCATTTAGTCTGTGTTGTTTCCCTGTTTGTCTGTAAATCATTTGCTTCTTTGTAAAATGATTCCTTTTGTGACATGCTTTGAATATCTGTCCATTTTTTGATTTGTGCTTATATCCACGTCTAGTTTATTCTGCTGCTGACTTATTTTCTTTTTTCATATTCTTGCTTATAAATTTTATGCAGAGGAATTTCTGTCTTTTTGCAGTGAATTTAATCAGTTTGGATTCCAGTGGCACGGCAAAAACTGCTCTTTGCAGGTTTTAATCAGGTTCCTGTGTCAACCTGCCTCTAATTTGGTCATATCATGAGACGATACGGTCCCTTATCAGTGACTTCTCTCCAAATTCACAAATGCTTTAATTGTCTGTCACATAATCATCAACAGAATAAATGAAGAATAAATGGTATATGAGGTATGTATGAGGTTCTAATCGTTTGGTACAAAGCTTTTATAATACCTCAAAGTCGTCAGCATCGCCATCTAGTTTAAATGTGGCACAGTTTTTTTCGGACTTCTCTGAGGTTTCCCCCAGGGGCTTCAGCTGATCCATCGATTAACATTATGGTTGAACTGAATTGGCCTTCCTTACGTCAGCCCACACAATAGAGGCCCACACATCATACATGAAAATATGTTTACCAGTCACGACAAAACCCTGGAAATGTGAAAAGGTTATATTAGAGATACAAAAATTCTACCAAATAGTAACTTTATTTGTAGTGGCACGTCAGCTGTCATGTGACCCAAAGCAACATCGCATGAACTGAAAATGTGTGGATCTCGAGGAAGTGGACGATCAGTTATCAATCACTAAATCTTTTCTCTTACTTGTCCTTCCTTAATCTTATAATTGTGGGCATTCATGGAATATTTGTGGAATAATACCACAATTTCAGTGTTTTATTGGATGTTCATATGAATCAGTTTAGTATAACACCACTTGTTGGATTTGGACATCACAATTAAAAAAAAGAAGAAGAAAAGATTATTCAGTAATCCCTGCTCATTTTTTATAATTATCACTTTTTTACCACTTTTCAGAAGACTTGATTTATACAGGTTTGTTAATATATGTACAGCAGATGAACGAATTTATTACAGGAAAGATACTGTAATGTTTATTAAGAGAATGCAATATTTCTGGTCATGACATTTGATCTAATATTATTGAAAATGACCAGATAAACCAGTGTGGTTTTGTTTTTAAAACGCAGTGCTAGTGTTATATAAATGCCACCTGTGCTGGATTAAGAAGAACTTCATGTTCAGAAGAATATCACAACAGATCAAGCATCCCTCTTTACCTGCGCTGACTCTAATTCTGTCCATCATTTACACCAAAAGCAAAAAAAGTGTAAAAATTCAACGAATGCACTTAGACAACAGCAGATGTTTTGTGAGATGAGAACTTGCAGCGAGCCCTCTGCGGTGATAATCGTGTTGTTGTGATTTGCATCAGCCTGAGAGAGATCATGATTCAGCTGGCAGAGTGTGCTGGCATGGAAGAGCGTTTCAGAAGACCCTTTCCTCCTGAATCTCACTAATCACCCACACACGCAGTATTTACTGTATCTGTGGCACGGCAACAACTGAGGCAGGCTTCATTTATCTGCTCATGTTGCTAGGTTACATGCTGAGATGTGGGCTAGCGCGATGCGTTCTGGACAGCAAGTGGACAGTAAGATCATGTGAGATTACTTTCTAAAACACTGCCGCATCCAGATCATGCCTTAACGAAGCCAGCGTACTGTTATTGTAGAGACGTGGCTTAGGGTTTTTCAGAGTCCTGTCACTCCTGCTGGAGCTTTCAAGCTTCATCCCCAGATACGCCTCAGAACTTCATTCTGTTCTGACATATAGTAAGGCCCTTTCACAGGAAGAATGATATTTATAAGATAACCATCCACACCAACGCACGATACCGTTCAGTTTATTCTGAGCGCACCTTGCACTTTTTCATCCGCTGCTTTAGATGAAAGAGCTCTTTAGAGCAGAATGGATTCTGATTGTCAACATTTTTATCATTCATCGGCTGTAAAGGTGATTCCAGTTACGTAGTTCTTCTGTCATTATCATTACAGCTGTGGTGTACAGAATTAAAGGAATGGTTCACACTGTACGGCTCATTCCCACAAAATTAACTTTTCCATTCCACTTTTCTATTTTTCTATGTAAATGTGCACCGTCTCACGTCTTTTGCAGCACATCACTTTTTAAACAACCTCCTTTTCCACTGCCCATGTCTCATGTTCTGTGTGAACGACCTCTTGTGGTTAGCAGTACTCTTAGTGTGAACATGCGTGACTGTTTTCCATTCAGAAATAACTACTGTACTAACAGACAATTGTGCATCAACCAGTACAAAAGTGCAGGCTGATACCACACTAGCAGCTAATTTTCAAACTTCAAGTGCGCCTTCAAACGGCGTGTAGTCGCCAGCATCAAACTTTCAGGTGCATTTGAATGAAGTTAGCTTTGATGAACCTTCCTAGTTACTTAGTTTGCCCTTAGAAAGTGTAGAACATGACATCATTCTTGGTATAATGTAGGTTCTTCTCATTTGAAAAGCAACACACTTGAGGTTATGTACAAAACTTTAGTTTTTTTATTGTGTTGCTGATCGTTTCAGTCACGTGACCACTTCGAAGACCTGGAGGGCAAAGCGTCATAGATCTGCAGCAAAAGCATCCTAAGCGTATGTAAATCAGTAGATGTGGCCAGGTGGACCTGGGGGAGTTTGCTTTGCTGAACTTTTCAGGTTAGTTTGGCCCTAGAGAGTGATAAAACATGACATCATTCTTGGTATACTGTAGGTGTCTTCTCATAATCTTGTGATTAGACTTTATGCACATGCCTGTGCATGACTCATGGATGGCGTTAAGCCTAAGAAACATCTGTGTTCTGACAGCTCTAGTATAGAGGAACTTCTGATCTTCCGTGATATACATGTGGTGATACAAGCCATTATACCAGTGAAAGCGGCCATCTCTGAGGGTTAAACCGAAGCCGAACGCAAGTATGTAATAAACGAGAGTATGCCGCTGACAAGACGGCCTTACAAATGAGTCACTGCCGTTAAAGCGAAGGTCATTTAGTGAGCCGTCAGCAGCTGAAAGAAATGACCTTGTATTTGACATACTGAATTACAGGCGCTGAACGAACAGAGCGCAGATAGAAAGAGAGAAACCGGATTAAGAGATCTCTTTTGTTTGTCTCTCTCCTCTTCTGAGTCATGCGGAGCTCAGACTGAAGTGCAGTGACAGGAAGAAGCTTTTCAGTTCATTCGTTCTGCCCACTTCCTTTCGTATAGAACATCAAAATAACAAAGCCGAGATGTGAATGGATCCCAAGGGCACAACCGCAGGGCTAGACTTTCCACACTCTGAAACCTGCGAGTAACTTGGGAAAAAGTACGAGCGCTGAGCTTGTCGTGGCTAAACATCAATGTTTCAGCTGATATACAACTACATTACACTACAGAGGTGACGTTTAAAGATCGGCCCAAATAAACGATGTGATGATTAGAGGAGCGCTTTGGAAAACATGAAATAAATCGGACTGAATGAATTGTAATTGAATGAAATGAGTGTATGAATCAAACATACGGAGCTAGGATCCAGTTGTGCTGTAGATGTAGATGTAGCAGCTCCAATAAAGAACAAATGCACAGCATGACTGGTGCATGGCAGTATATAATTATTGGCTTATTCGTGGATCTAAAGGGATAGTTTACCTAAAAATGAAAATGATCCTGTCTTTTACTCACCTTTGAAGCCTCCTAGGAGTGTGTGACAAATCCAATCGGAGTTACGATAAAAATAGTCCTGACCCCTCCAAGCCTTTGAATGGGTTTAAACGGGTGATAGCCGCTACACTTCAGAAGATGTGAAATAATGTGTGAGTATTCACAATAAAATGTCCCTCACCCAGCTCCGAGGGGTGAATAAAGGCCCCTTTTAGTGAATCCATGCATTTTTGTCCAATAAATATCCGTATTTTAATCTTAATGGAAACAGGATGACGTAAGATGTATGTGTCGCATGATTAGTGACGATTAGTGAACTAAACAAAATACCAGTCATGAATTAGAAGCACAAACTGAGGATTTGTTTAGAAAACTGTAGGAGGATTTCACTATAAGCCAAGAGGAGACCTTTCCTTTGAAACTACATTTCCCAGAGGCTCGATGCATACATCCGCCGGGACTGCTTCCGGTTTCCACAGACAGCTGACCTGTGAGAAAAGTGCTTATTAAGTTTGAAATATGGATATTTATCATACACAAACGCATGGATTCGCTACAGGGAGATTAATTCACCCCCCTGGAGCCGTGTGAGGGACGTTTTATTGTGAATACTCACACATTATTTCACATCTTCTGAAGTTTAAACCCATTCAAAGGCTTGGAGAGGTCTGGACCATTTTTATTATAACTCTGATTGGATTCATCTGAAAGAAGAGAGTCACACACACCTAAGATTCTTCAAAGGTGAGTCAAAGACAGGATCATTTTCATTTTTGTGTGAACCACCCCTTTAAGCAAACACGTTTGAGCTTCGCATGTTTAATCTGTCTCCTCTAAAGCTTAAACTGCTGCATATGAACTTTTGAAAGCTTGCAAATCTTGATTGCATGGACTATCAAAGGATGAAAAAATGACAATTGAGATTATATAGTGCATATGAATCTGTTTATTTCATATGTGTCTGACAGCTGACAGTTCATTATAGTTGTATAATATTGCAGAATTCACTGAAAATCCGCAGAAATCTGTAACAGGGAGCATTTTAGCAACACGCCAGTGAACTTTTGATTTTTCATTTTGAGAGGGTCTCCGCACACACATTAATTATCGCACTACATGATGTACTTGTTGTTATTTCTTTGCACTTTGGTGTCAGCTCAGTGTTGATGTGCTTTTGATTAATTAAAGCTCATCATTAAGCTTTTGAGATAACAGTCGGGGAGAGAAAGGAGGGACATTTGTCTCTTTCCTCCCTCTTCATGTCTTCGAGTAGCCTGCTGCGGATGTAGTTCAGTTCCCCGAGCCAAAAAACCTGAGCTGCTCTCTGGAAAACCCAGCTCACCTGTCATAGGTAAAACTTTACAATAAGGTTCATTAATCTTAATGTTGTGTCATCTTTCCAAAAAGCTTTTATTTATTGATTGATTGACTGAAGTGTTCCTGGAGTGGATTGTACATGTTCACAGTTTCTTTTTGTTTTATATTACTGTTACACACGAAGAAAATTCAATAAAAAGTTTTCAGCAAGAACTACTGTTATACTTTCAATATTTTTCTTCATTTGAAGTTTTTAGTCATTTTGTTGTGCTTTTTGTCACATTTTCCGCCCTAAAAGTCTTCTATTTTGTGCAACTAGAAAAATTGTTGCCAAATTGTTTTCAATCTGAACTGAGAACTGAAATGAGAAAACGAACATTTCTGATGTCAAACGACAGCGCAGCGGTTACTCGACACTGAACAGAGCTGAGAGATCCAGCCTGAAGCGCTTGAGTTCAGTCAACAACACAAATGACTGTGATATAAACCAGTTTAACAGAAACACTAGAAGACTCTTCAATCTACAGATTGTACCTGGGTATTGTGTCAGAAATGCTTTAGATTATATACTTAAAGTAGACGAGTAATATATTTTAAAGAATTAATGGCATATAATTACAGAATTTTTTGTGATTAAGCTAGCATTTGTGCATTTATACTAAATGTATTTAGCCTATTTTCATACAAAAACCTAATGATACATTTTTACCATGGTATTGAGGTGCTTTATGTGTGGGTTTTAACTGTGGTTATCATGAGCTATTCATGTGGTTAAATTTAATAACATGTAAATAATAAAAATGAATACATTTCACCATATAAAAATGAGGTAGCAGATGTCACTGATTTTGATTATGAAGATAAAATGACGTCTGCATCCTAACTCAAGCAACTACTATCAAATGTGCATAAGTGAAATATACATATTATTAATATTGTCAGGCGTTTCTTCATTTATAATAATATTATAGTCATTAGAACTTTTTTTATTTTAAGAAAAGTATACTGGAAAAGTAAAAATCAAAAATATCAAAAACGGTCTGGTTTCTACAACTTTCACTGTGGAGCAAAAATCTGCCTTTATTTATTGATACTGACTGATATGATCGAAATATTTTGACTGTTTGTGGCTGTATCGCGCAGCTCCAATTTCAGTCTGCCATCATCTAAAATGAGGAGCATCTATAAACAGCAGCCGTTGATAAGACTTCTCTTTTGTGATGTCACCAGCGACTGATGAGCTCTTTTTATATGTGTCCATGGGCACAAGACAATAGCAATCGTTTGTTGGGCCACATTCCTCTACTGTGAGTCTGAGATGTGTGAAAGTGAGTCCACTTTCATCTATAAATACATCTGACAGGAAAAAACATCAGAACCCGTTTCTAAATTACTGGGCAAGCTCTTGTCTTATTTGTGTGTTTTATTACATTCGTACTGTGGGGGGGGGCCTAATATTATCCAGTACTCAATAAATATCTGAATGTTTTGGCTCTGTGGTTCAACGGGTTGAATGCGAAGAGACACTGAACTAGTAGAGCTTTTACAGGAATACTGTTTTATTTTAAATTCTAAATCCCCATGCGAGAGTTCTCTCTGATTAGCCCGAGGAGTGATATCCCATCGGAAAGAGGAATTAAACAGACTGCATGAATACAAAACCAAAAGCATTTATCATCTTTTTTGCTCCTGGCTAGAATTCAGATTCAAACATGACAAGCTGCCCAAACCCAGAGGGAGCCGTGTTTTTGGAGCTTTTGAAGCACATTTTGTAATTACTGTACTTCAAAGGTCACCATCGATATCAGTGTCGCACTGTTGAGTTTAAACGAGAAAAAAATAGCCTTGACTTTGATGAAGGACAGGGTTTTCACTCCTAGTCCTCACGGTGAGACTATTTCATTTGAGTGACACTTAATTCCTGATTAGATTACGGTGTTTGGCACTAATTTAATGTTCTGTGTATTAGACAGATGGGTTGAATATTGGTGGGCTTTACTGTGCTGGAGGTCTGGACTCCAGCTGACTGAAGACACAGCGACTTTCCAAAAAGACACCAAATCTCCAGGCTCAAAGATTGACCTCCGAAAAGGGATTTGATTTAGAGAGTCGCCATATGTGAATAAACACTTCACAGCTCTCATAAGGAGATGATCTGATGAGGCACATATGGACATTGATCAGAGTTATAGATTGTGTGTCGGCTTGTTACTGCATGCATGTTTGACTTTGAAGGACATAATTGGTACCACCTTAACATTTCCCAAGAAAACCAATGAGAATCATCATTCTTGATTCTCCTATTATGGCTAATGAAAGGGTCATATTTTGGTTTTGAGAGTCCTAAACAACAGGCTGACATTCATGCAAGGTCAGAAAATAATATGCATTTATTGTGACCTTATATGTTCAAGACTCCCAAACGATTCGTTTAGCGATACATTTTTCCAAATCCCTCCAGTGACTGGTCAACTTTCAAAGCAGTGTTTGTGAGCTTTTAACACTCCTAAAGAGACACCTAGTTGTGAAGAATGAATTAGCATTTTTATTCAGACCAACGACAGTTTGCTAATGTTTGACATTATGATGAGTCGACAATAACTAACTACACGGTGCACTCTCAGATTTAAACCTTTTCAGGATGTTTCCGTGCACTTAGTGCTGGATCTCTTATGGAGTCATATGATTCAGTGATGGAGTTTGTGCACGAGATACTGTTTGATGAGGCTGGCATCGCTCTCCACTGGTCCCATATTTGGGTTGAGAGCCAAAGATTCCAGAGACTCATTTGACTGATTGTCTGTCTATAGAGGGTGTCTGAAGTCTTTCTGTCAATCATAACCGGCGAGAGAGAGAGAGGTCAGAGCTCAAACGGGCGTCAGACTGTCAGTCAGACTGTCTGCTGTGATCTGATCTGACACGTCTCAGTAAGGTCTGTTCATATCCAGCGCCCTGTCTCAATACATCCGGCCTTTCTAAATTAAACCTGCTACAGCGGGAGCCATGCCGATCGGGACTTATCCCCTGGGAGATCTGAAAAAGACTGAAAAAAGAGGTGGATCTGGGTGCAGCGAAGCAGGACAGGTCTGTTTTGAGGTCTTCTTTAATTCATGTCTTGGTCTTACTGTGAATGATTCATCAGTGCAGGTTATTCTGAGAGACCATTTCAGGCGACGGTATCAAATTATTAAAATTACAGCATCTTTAAACACACTAAATCAGAAAACATCTCTGCACAGTCCTGATGGACTTATTTTGTTAAAGTGGGGTTCAGTCCACAAGAAGAGTTTTTCGCTGCCAATCAATCATTTCAAAACATAAATAAATAAAAACGAACACTGGCATTCAGTCATTCATTCAGAAACCATTTCTATAATTCTGGAAGAAAACACAAGTTACATGACTTCAAACAGAGCGATTTAGAGCCTCTTTGAGTCAGTTTTTCTTTTAATTCCCAGCCAGCGTCGAGAGAAGTGGAGGTTTGTTTGAGCAGACTGTAGAGGTCCTCTGAAGCGTCTGCCAGAATTAAGATGAAGACTCGCTGAGTTTGTGAGGTCTGTAACATGTGATAGTTACACAACATCTGGTGCTTTGCTGTAATTGCTGTCATGAGCGTCATCGCTCCAGTCTGGAGATTCCAGTGTCTCTGCCAGCCTCTCTGGCCCCTTTGACACCCTGCTTCATTAGAGAGGGACCCGAGGGTCAAACACGAGTGCCCTCGCCGCTCAGAGACCTCAGAAAAGCGGGTCTGTTTCCACCAGGATGGTTTAAACTCAGCTCTCATATTTAACCCCTCAGTGCAGAGAGTCCCAGACAACAGCCCAGGCATCAAGCTGCTGTATATTCCGTGTTGAACAAATGTCTGGTCCCTGGTTGCCTGTTGCTCACAATCTACTAAATCATATACCGACTGATTAATAGTTCATACTCTATGGAACAAGTAAAAATTCAAAATGTACAAAAGTCCATATTTGACAGAGATATTCACACGCTGCAAATAAAAAAAATAAAAACATTTAATTAAGAAAATTAAGAAAGCATCTTCATCTGTTTGATGGCACATGTGCTGCATATACTTACTGACAAATCTGAGACATTCTTATGAATGTCTGCTCTAAAATAAATTTTTGTTAAGATGACATCATATGATCCTAAGTTATTTATTTTAGTGTGTGTTATAATAAGCCTAAATAAGCTGACGAACCACACTCTTACTGTAACTCTGAAATGTTATGGAAGACAACTATTTTTACAACGTCCCTTACAAAAGTGAACCATGGTTTTATTATTAAAATAAATAAATAGCCTATTAAATAAAAATATAAATGGTTACTATAATAAAATCAATATGCCATGAATGTGCTGTCAAACCGTAGCCTGGGCCCGCCCATACTTCCTGTGACGCTACATTCTATTTCGCGAGCAAAGTCAGTCTGGCCAAGCTGCCGTTTTAGAGCATTTCTGTTCCCAAAAAAATGGGAACCAATGAAAAACGAGCCTGGCACGACAGAGGTCTGATTGGTTGTAGATTCGTCCAGTAGTATACAGAGGCATCTGATGGACGCAGGTTAAGCCCGCCTCCCAGAAGGCAGGTAGTAAGGCAGCTTGGCCAGACTAAGCTCCTATGAAAAAAACTGGGGCATGGGCACACAGTCTCGGGACGGCCCCGACTGCACTGGCACTGATTAACTGTGCAGCTTAATCACCCATCATCTCCACCTTCAAAGTCATCAGGACTGAAGTCTCTGTGGCCGGGAGACCTCAATCCACAGTGGATTTGCTCTAGAGTCGACTCGACCGAGCACAGCTGGACCTGTTCATGGCTCTGAAAAGCCTGTAGATGCTCCAGCTGATCTCAGAAATGGCAGTGCACACTTTGTAGCACATTTATTTAGACTGGACAAAGCATATCAGATGCTCAGGAGAAGCTGTTTGTCTGTTTGTTTGAGAAAAACTGAGCACTGCGATGTAAACATGGTCCCAGGCAGAGATAGAGAAGTAGATGGTGGAAGATCAAGAGCTGGAGTCTCAGATGAGCACAGAGTCATGGTTTTAGGTATAATTTAAACTAGCGTAATAGCCTATCTCTTCCGCTGCCTTGTGGATTTATTTTAGAGAGTCAGACAAACCACCCACACATTTATCTTTGTAGAAAAGGATGGTTTCAACTAGGCCAAAACACAGCAGTGAGGAAGGAGTGTAATTGGGAGAAGAGCTGCAGTGGATAGGCTGTTCCAGAGGGGTGCAGACATCACGATGTGTGAAGCTGCAGCACTGATGGACCACTGTTACAGACCACTAATTGGGCCATACAGCACTGAGCGTCTCAATTCACTCCCGGATGAGCTCTATGGAAGAGTCGTGCCAGGTGAGGAAAGGGTGGCCAGCATCTATTATTGTACGGGACACTGAGGCACTCACTACTACTGCTTTGCTGTCACAGAGTAGATTGCATGGCGTCACCTTTTCCTTCCACCTTTCTTTCCTTTCCTCAACATCATTATTTACCTCACAGAGATTTATGGGATGTCTTTCCTGAATGCCTGTTGTCAGTGCATGAATTTTGGAATCACTCAGTGCCATAAAATGACAAAAAACATATGGAAGTGTATTGCATCATATTTGATTCCTGTTTGTAATACACACTGCAGGGAATTCTAAACTAAAGAGAGATGTCTGTCTTCTTGTGTAAAGAAACATTCTTGGGGGCAGTGACAAATCTTTGCTGTAATGGAAGTTGAGTTGATCTAAAGCATCACGTATTAGGTGTTGTAGTGCATTTAGGATGAGAATGTTTCTGCTGTGCCAGAAAAAGTGACCTATAAGGAGATAAGTGTCAGAGCAATTGGTAAAAACAACAACCACTGTAATTTAACATGGATCAGTCGTGCATTAAATAGAAGTCCAGGTGTTGTTTCAATTGCAAATAGCACCTTTCTCCAGTGATGACTATTGTGAGCTGTGACATGATGATGAAATATGCTGGCCAACCTGTAAGGGAAATTCTTCAGAAGCCATTACGTTTGTGCTGTGCAACTATGATCTGAGCAAGTGTTTCTCTCCAGCAGAAGTCCTCCGGATCAGTTCCGCTTTGGCAAAGCAGAAAATGAATCAGCCTTTTAAATTTCACATGGATTTATTGTCATTACTTTTTCATCTGGCAGGATTTTATCACTAGCTCCTCCGTGCATGTCACTTCTGCGCTGTAATACGAGTCACTAATGACAAAGCTTTGCCTCTCTACTTTTTTGCTTTTTAGCTGAGATATTTAAAGACTGCTTGCTAGCGGTGCATTAAACTGTGAGGTAACGAGATTTGTGCAAAAAAAGATATTCTTATGAGATCAGCGCTAGCACGGTTTCTCACAGCTCCTGTGTTTTTCCCAGCATGCCAGGCCTCTTAAAAGTTAGCGGCGTGACAGTCCAGCCGAGTTCGGTCAAGCACTCTCTGATCCAAACACACTAACAAGGACAGAAGCGTCGCTCTCGGTTTTGGTCCTGGAGAGATTTCACATAGAGTGAATGTAAATATATAAAGACGAAGGGAATCAGATGATAACACACCTCCGGTAGTTCTGCTCTGCCTGAGTGCTCATTTCTCCAGCTTACTTCATTAGTTAATAGAAAGAAACCTAGTTTACTGACTTTTTTTTACAGTAAAAATGATCATGATGATCTTTAAATGATAACTATGTTACGTTGAGGAGCATATGACAATGAGCTAATGATATGTTAAAAAGAAGAATGACTTTGCGAACGACCTCACTCCATCACTTGTAATATTACACTACGATTAACTTTTATCTGCACTTAAAATTACATTAATGCTGTATCCTAAAACCTAAATCATCTGAGCCTCAAGCTACAGGGTTTCTGTCATGTCAGATCACTTTAAATCATGTCAAGTCAAATCAGATCAAGTTCTGAATTTGAGAGTCACTGTTTTGCAGTTAAATTATTAAAGGATACAGCGAGCGACACCTTTCAGAACTGCAATCATTTTAGTTTATTTAACCAACCAGTGCTGAGAACAACAGGAACACTTTATTCTGATAATCCACTTTAGACTTAACCGTAAGTAACTTAGCAACTACATTTCATTAGAGTATTAGGAGACAGTCTGCTTAATATCTACTACACTTTATTTTATCTACATACTGACTATCAGAAACCTATTCTACTAACCCTAACCCCACCCTAACTAGTCTACTCTGAGAGGTATAGACATGTAGCTGTGAATTTATGACAATTATTTGACAGAGTAACACAGAGTTACTTATAGTTATTATGTCAGAAGTGGATTATCGAAATAAAGTGTTACCACAAAAACATTACAAACAAAAAATCTGCATAGCCTATATATTAAAATGGAATGTCTATTTACACTAGCTCCGAGTTGCAAAAGATGGTTGTTTTCCATCAGCTTCGTTGGTGCAGACGTATTCTCATTTTACGGTGATCGACCTGGGTTCGAATCTGCATTTTGGCAAAAAAAAATTTACATTTAAAAATTTCAAATCACATCAGAAATGCATTTATTTTTGATAATAATGAAGGCAATAATCAAAAAGTTGGGGAAAAAAGTATGGGGTAGGGTTAGGGAGGGCCTTATTGAATTAAAATGACAATTTACACTCAATACATTTTTGCATACTGTTTGATAATTGCAACTATTTGCAATAAGTAGTATAATTAACAGTAAATCCTGCTGTTCTAACATTGTGTAAATAGAATCTAAAGCTATACAGCTATTAATTAGCAATAAGACAAATGCACTTTAAAATCCTTTATTGAGAGTTTGTACTACAGTATAATCCCAATTAATTGGAGTAACTGAAAGTAATGTTATTTAATTAGATGTGACAGTTCAAAACTACTTTCTTTTATATATATGCAGACAGCACTCTTTTTTATGTTTTTCCCTGATGTTCTTACAGTAACTATACAGTGTGTTATGAACAAAACACAGGAACTCACACAGACAAACGCCAGTGGCACTGCCTGAGAAAATGGTCTCATGCGCGAGCGTGGGAACGCTGTGAGTTGCATCAGAGTTGGCAGCCCTGGGTTTTAAAGATCATGAACAGCTGACCTCAAGATGTTTGCTCAGATAAGATGTTGAATGCTTTGAAGCCAACAGAGCTTGTGTTGCAGGTAGCTTGCATTGAACCTGAAGCTGGTCTTCATTCACAGCTCTAAGTAAGATGTGTATTTGTCTTTGTATTTCCATGACAAAATTCACAAAGTTTACATTTGTTACAAATGGAGTACGCAAGGCGTGCAAGCTCAAGTGCAAAAGTGTTTAATAGAATCAGAGTCAGGTTACAGAGGTAGATCGCCGGCAGACAACGTTATCAGAGACAAAGACAGAGGCGGAGTCAAGAAACAAAGCAAATGGTCGGAATACCGTATAACTGAGTCCTTGGGGAAGAAGCAGAGGGGAAGTCCAGGTCCAGGCAGAGATCGATAACCACTAATCCAACAAGCAGAAACAACGAGATACTTGGAACACGAAGGGATGTAACATAAACAACAAACTGTGCAGACACACAAACACTTCCGGGTTAAATACACTTGAATCTAGGTCAGTGGGAGGAGTTAAAAAATGTGTTGCTGTGGTGATAGAAGAGCGAGGCGGAGACATGAATGAACATACAGGATGACGACTGGTATGAGTTTGTGCATGAGTCCAGGCATGAAAACAGAGATGCAGACACAAAGATAGCTGACGCTGGAGTACCAGCCAGAGAACCGGACTGGCACGTCCAGCTGATCGTGACAACATTAATGTTAAATGACACAAAAGCGTCTCAAAAAACGCTCTCTTAGACTGCAGTTTAATTATGTAACTAAGACAAAATACAGTAATGTTTGGTATGTTAAAAATGTAGCGATGTTGCATGTATTCTGTTACTATTGGTGTCCTCATCTGATTTACGTATGCACTAGAGCCCAGTGTGTACCGGAGGGGCCGTCTCACACCAATCATTCCTCTCAGATTATTATGACATAGTGCTCAATGACTATAAAACTGATTATTTAGTTTGGTGATGAATGAGAGCTACAGACTCTCAGTGAGGAGAGAGATTTTGAGTACCATCTCATTTCAAGCTGTTTATTGCCTTCTAACAGCAGCAAAGTGTGAATTAATGACAGTACGCCTCACTCCTCGACTACAACGGCAAATTCAGAGCATGAGAGCGTTACATGGAAGTGACATGTCGTGTGTGGTTTAATGACTCGTACAAAAGCATCTCAGCGCTTGACATTCCTGCAGTCTCGCTCTCATGTCTCGCTGTGTGCTGCTCTTGCTGCTGTGGTGGTCTGCTGAAGGCTTTGTTTGTGTGACTTATGACTTACCGCAGTCACCTCTAATGCTCCTGCCACATGCACTGCTACTTTGACTGATTACTTGAGAGTCACTTTGTGTTAAGGTTATTCATTTATTCATGTTCAGAAACAGTCTCTCAATCGCCATCGTGGGACCTGGAGCTGTGAAAAATGAATAGTAATAGCATGTGAACCATTCAGAAATGATCAATCCCACTACAGTCCACTGTGGGTTTCTGAAGGGCAGCAGAAGTAGACTGTAGAAGGAGAAACTGAAGCTAAAGAGTACTTATATGTGACTCTGGAGCACAAAAGCAGTCAGGCAAAGGTACATTTGTAGCAACAGCAAACAATATGTTGCATGGGTAAAAATCATCCAATATTGCTACCATAAATATATAAACAAATATTTTTTTATTAGTAATGTACATTGCTAAGAACTTAATTTGGACAACTTTATTATTTATTAAATCCCCAGATTTGAGATTGTCAAATAGTTGCCAAATATTGAACCTATCCTAACATACCATACATCAATGGAGAGCTTATGCATTCAGCTTTCAAATTATATATAATTCTCAATTTCAAAATATTGACACATATCACACATATGCAGAGTACTGAAGGAGTAATTGCCAACACTTTATTTCTATAGTCCACTTTAGACATTCTACTAACAGCAAGTAACTTTGCAACTCCATGTGAACTAGCAGTCGTTAGAGTATTAGCAGACTGTCTGCTTAATATTGTAACATCCACACCAGGTTCTGCACCAGGCTCCACCCCCACTGGCACGTCACGATCTCAATCACCTGAATATTG
>JAUMHQ010000083.1:1884551-1895558 GCA_032361165.1 Enteromius paludinosus
AGTTTGCTTACCTTTTGTTGGATCATCTTGTTGAATAAAACCTTTGTTGAATTTTACCTACCTGTATTGGACCTTTTCGTTACAAATATCTTCTAACACTTTATTTTGATGAGTCCACAACACACTACATACTGAATATCAGAAACTTTACATGTATATGTCAACTTATTCTAAACGCTAAACCTACCTTAACTAGTCTAATCTGAGAGTTATAGACATGTAGTTACAGAGTTACTTATAAGAATGTATAATAAACTATGATAGTGGACTATGAAAATGAAGTGGAGCAGAGAAATTCTTACTGTAGTTTCCATTCATACAGTGAGACTAGAACAAGGGCTGTGAAAATAAATCGATGCATGATGCTTGTGAAATGAATAAATGATTCTACACTGATTCAGAGATTTTCAGAACATCTGGAATCTGGAAACAATTCTGAGTTTAGTTTTTAACAACAGATGCTTCTGATTCCTTACACATGAACACCATTTGAACCTAAAGTAATCATTCATAAAGGTTGAACCGAGTTACAAGAGTGTTCACAGTGGGCTGTTTAAATTCAGCTTGCATCATAAAAGCTGAGGTGCGAGTACGATTAAGTACTTACATTACTCAGTCGAATGCTCAAGCGCTCTTCTTTGTGAGCGTTCTCAGAACTGAATCCAGAGAGAAATACTCCACAAATCACGATCCAGGCCTAGCTGGACAAGCTGACAGAGTGGAGGTCTCTGGAAGGAGGATGAGACTGAGAGACCTAGATATAATTAAACGAGAAAAAAAACCTGAATGGTTTGAAAAGGAGGTAATGGGTGAGGAACACGGTTTTGATGACCAGACATTCCAGTACTTCTCTTCCAGCTGATGATTAGGCACTCAGTGCCCTGAGACAAGACGTGTAAAACAAAAGAGAGATTTCTAATTTATAGCCTTGTGAAATTCTGGTCTGGTGCACCCATTTTAGTGAGATCAGTCAGATAACACAAGGCTTTTGTGATGGCCAGCCTTCCACAGAAACGGTCTCAGATGCTGTCTTGTCAATTTGAGAACACAATTGTTTTAGACTCAAGTGGAAGCCCAGATATCGTAATTCCATCCATCCAATTTCTTTGGGATTTTCCTCTGCACCGATCATCTGGAGGTGCTGCTGAAAGCCATTAATAATGCTTTTTGTGGACACCAAGAGCCAGCCAGGATTAATAGGAAGTGATGTCTTCATTGTAATGGTCTGATTAGGTTTTCTGAAGAGGATGTTGGTGACAGTAAGAGTGCAGCGGTCCATTTGGAGCCTCTGGCAGATTCACCAGCAGACATTCATTGATGCCACAAATGCCTGGACAGTATAAACGGGCCATAAAATCATTTATTGATGTCCACCTTCAAATGCCCTCCATCCAGATTGAGATGTGTTTGGAATAGTCTTTCCCAGTGACTCTTTGACATGTGCGATTGGGTTGTATCGTTCCTTAGTATCCAGCATCATTCGATAGATCATTAATTATTGAAAAACAGGGGTAGACCATCAATAGCATGCACTTGGCCAAAGACATGCTTCAAGGACTCGTCACAGGACAGCTCCGGAGGAAAGTCCCTGCGAGGGAAAGTTTATAGTCCCTCTCTATATCCCCCTTCTCAAACATCCTTCTTGCTCTAGATATGATGATCAACTGCAGATATCTCTATGCATGAAAAAAACCACAGGGCTCTGCCAGCTTTATTGCTCTTGACCAACACAGTCTCATGACCAACTCATACGAGGTGGCTACTTCGTGCTAATTCATAAGACCTCACTCGTACGATGTTGTACGATTTGTCTAAAACCCCTTGACAGGTAGGGTTTTAGGGGCGGGGTTGTTGCTCATTCGTATAAATTCATGTGAATTGGCATCTTGTATAATACGTAAGATTTTATCAAGTCAAGGTACGAATAAGCCACCTCGTAAAACATGTATGAATTGCTGTGAGACTGGGCTGTGTGGACTAAACGCAGATTATTGATACTTTGGTGTAAATTATGAGACACGTTTGATATCCTTTACAGGATGGACACTAGAAGGTTGTAGACCATCATGCACTACTCTGTTTTCTTTCTCTGTTGACTTTCGGTTTATACAGACTTCAAAATGAAACAAAGGAAAAGATGTGTTGTGCCTTTAGTCTTGCTTCTACTAGAAATACATCCTGAGTATTTCACAGACAGGCTAATACACAGTGTTCTCATGTATTTGCTATGTAAGTGTTTCAGATATAACCTTGATGCCACTAAACTTTCCTTAAAAACTGAATCAAGCTGGTATCTTTTTAAGTTACAGTTATTTTAAACATGTTGAATGAAGTTGTGTTGTTGTATGGGTTGTTTAATGCGTTATGTCTTTTTATTGAGTCATTTTCAATAATGCATTTTAAAAAGTGGTATGAATTATGTGCTGAATTATAGCTATTCTGACGGCTCTAAACCGATTTTTTCCATCAGCCTTTGTTTGTAAATCACTGCCCAAGAAGACTATCTGTCCACACACCCTCCTTGCTTTTACTTATTTGTCTCTCTCCCTCAGGGAAAGTTCCCAGAATCCCCAGTGCTTTGAGCTCAGACTAATGAGATCCTCTTACGGGTCACTCCTACGGCGGTGAGTTCTCAGCCTAGCATGTGGCACACAGACACATCGAGGGTCTTTTTGTCCTTCCCGCTCTACAGACCACACTATTGTAGCCTGTCACTGGACAAACACTTGAACACACCTTTATTTCAATGTGTGTGTCCATAATAAGCGGCTGGTGCTTGTTTTGTTGGCTGCCACAAAGACTCGTGTGATAAAGCAGAGGGAGTCTCGGCTACCCATAATGCCCCTGCAGCCCGCTGCTTTGTGAGGGCACGTAATTGCTGTCTCTAGATCTCTAGAGTTCATCTAGACTAATGCTTTTCCATTTCTCGACCCATTGTTGCCTCCAGCGCTCACGTCTCCCTGGCACAAGCTCTCTGCTCCTCCTTCAGTGCTCTTTTCTCACTTGATGGAGGATATAGACGTCCATATCAGGGGACAACATCTGTGCTCTCCTCATGAGTGCACAGGTTTTATTACCTGTTAAGGCACCCTATAGAGAGGCTTCTGAAGACCATGTGCACTTTACAGCTTTCCATCGCAATCTAAATCTGCAATAAATATGAACTGTGAACATTTTGGGGATCGTAAATTGTCTGTATCTGCAAGTTGCGCAGTCTTTTTTTTTTAACTAGCTTTTTTCTACATTGTGTCTGACTATCACCATTATGCACTTACGAACCACAAACTCATGCAGAACTGACTAGTGATGGGGGTAAAGCATTACACTAAGTTACACTAGTTATGTAATCAAATTGCTTTGTTTTAAATTACTAGTAAAATAGCTGGTCCTGGGCAACTATTAATCACGATTATATAATAAATGTGTGTGTACTGTGTATATTTATTATGTACATTCACATACACACATGTATGGTATGCATGTGTTTATAGAAACAAAAACTATTTTGGATGCAATTAATCATTGCTCAGAATTAAAAATGATGCATTACTTTTATATTTAAATAAACTGTTTATTTGTATTAAAAAAACAATAAACAAGCTGTCACGCCCAGCTGGAGCTGCCAGCCAAAAGACTGTGTGTGGCACTCCAGCTTTCCATGTTTTCTCATCCGGACTCCATTTCCCAGAATGCACCTCTCCCCCACAGCTGTTGCTAGTCAGGCTCAATCGTTCAATCAGTTCCACCTGTATAAACACCAGTCTGTTTGTTTGTCTAGTCACGGTTCATTGTCGTACTTTGTGCATGCTGTTCACCGTCACCCTAGTTCCTGGTTTTCCTGTGTTTCTGTGTGTCTTCGTCGCTCTAGGATTTATCCTGTCCCCGGATCTTCGCCACTCCCCACGGACCCTGTATGCCGGTATTCTCGACCCTTGCTCTTGCTTACTGTTTATCCTCTCGCCTACGCCCTTACTGTTTATGTTTGCCGGTCCACGACCATCTGTGTATGCACCCTAAAGTAATGTTATTAAAACCTCTGCGAAGTAGCATAACATACACTAAAAGTACATAACATAAAAAAACATTACTTTTGAAAGTAGCTATCCCCAAACACTGCCCAGCTTCATCTCCAGCACTGCATTTGCTGTTATAGCAAATCAAACCCAACAAACTTCTGTCTGTCCCATGTTTTGATTGTAAGGTGTGTTTGTGCATCTTTCTTTTCTATCAGTGACACTGGCTTTGATATTTTGTTATGTAGTGCAATCATGCAAATAGCACTTCTCATAAGAAGCTCACCAGAGACTCCTTTCCACTCATCCAGGTTTATATTAGTATCACTAGCATCACGCTCAGAAAAACATAAAATACATTAATGACACAGTTCTTTTACAACCTTTGCATCAAGAAACTAGATCATTTTAATTTAGTGACATTAAAATCAGCAGAACTTACAACACACAAATGTTCAATACATAAAAAAGGTGTCTTTGTTTGCAAGGCACGAACACATGCACCCGATCATCATGCCTGGCATGGCTTTATACAGTTTTCATTGAGAAAAGTTCATGTAAACCAGGAACTGATGGAAATGTCTCTTGTAAATAATCAGGAGCTGATGACAGTGTTTTGCTCCTCACACCTGTACACGCTCTTCTGTGAGGAAGATGATTGTGTGGATGCTGGAGCGTCAGCCGGAGAACTCGAGAGCGCTCTAATGAAATCCTTCTCAAGGACGCACTTCCCCTAGGAGTCGGCAGGTTATTAAAGATGTAACTGTGCGCTGACGAGTAAAGAGAAAGAAATAAAAGATTTCATTAATATATGAAATAACACATGAATATTCTCCAAAAATACAGAAGGAATAAGTGTGAAAGCTTTTCCCTGGAGCTCATCATGAAAGACAGAGAGACTGGCTCTGTACCAAAACCTAGTGGGCTGCCTCGCTAGACGGCATTGTGAAGTGATGTCAGGGCTGCTACAAAATGACAAAATCCTTGTGAGATGCTTCAGGTGGATCAAGGTATTACAGACAGAGATGTGAACTGTCAGTGCTATTGAACTGATAACACATACTCATCATTCTCAATATCAGCATGGCAAAAGCAATGCTATATATATATATATCTTTGGCTGTATGAATTACTTCCCACTCAAAAATTCACTCCAGTCATAGTTAAGGTTAACTCTATTCCTCCTCATAATTCCTACTAGAGCTCTATGAAACCAGATCAGCTCCCAGCAACATTGATTAACTGTTGAGACTGGGTTTGATATTCATAACATCAGGTCTGCCACCTGAAACTTCCAACCCATAAACTGATCATCTCCCAATAAATGAATGCGAATGGCCCTGGACTGTGTGCTATTGGGTTTTAACAGAATGTGAAAAACCACGGTCACGTTTGTAGTGTATGAACGATGATGATAATACAGCTGCCTCTGTTTTGTTGCACAGCATCATTTGTTGGATTTCCATGGAAACCAGGCACCAAGCTTTTACTACTGGGCAAACGAGCCAAAGAGAAATATATAGAAATTCAGGAAATGTACTGTATTAACTGAACAAGAATAAGCAGGGACAGCTAACAGATGCAGAATAAAGCACCAAACAGCAAAAAAGCCAAGACATGATATTTCTCAGGTAAATCATTGATGTGGCGTATGGATTCCGAGAGCAGCTTTGCATTCAAGGATTTCCTCACTTCCAAATCGAAACTACAAACAGATATCATACTAACATAATACATATGTACATATTCACATGAGAAGCGGCAGCGTTCATCCTTACTGACCAGTGGCACACTTCATTTGATAACATCATACCTGCTGTTGATCCTGGACTCGATGGGTCAATGGATTTATGTACTGTATGGATCAGGGGTGCATTTCCCAAAAACAACCATACACAGAAGAGACAGAAGTGATAGAAAAATGTTTATTACATTTGAAGAATGAAAAAATGCATGGATTCGCTACAGAAGGCCTTAATTCACTGTCCTTGTGAGGGGTGTTTTATTACATTTGCATGCACTTTATTTAACATGTTTTTGACTGTTCGAGAGAACCCCCCCACCTACTGCAATGATAGTGCCAGGACTCGGACTGGATTCGTCTGACAGAAGAAATGCATCTCGGATGCTTCGAAGGTAGTAAAAGACATTTTTGGGCGAACTGACCCTTTAAGAACTGGAGCAGTGCCAGATCAGCGCTCATTATAAGACACACTAACGAAACAAAACTCCTGATGGACGACTGGACATGTGTCGACACATCCTCTTAATGAGTTGCTTCAGAAAGGGGTGGTGATGTCCCACTCGTTGCCAGTGTAAACTTTAGCTCTGCTGCCTCTGTAATCCAAAATAAAACGACTCTTGTCCCAGCGGCTCTTAAAGCAGCTCACACTAGCAAACCACTCCAGCATGACCCTCTCATTTTGAGACATTTCCTCGCTCTTCTACAGCTCTCATGGATAAAAAGCATCATTGCATTCACACAGACAGGAAAAGATGGATGGTGCTGGTGCTCTCAGTGTGAGGGAGACACTCCATGACGGCGGTGTGAAGCTTCAGCAATGATCTTAAGCTGTTGTCTCTTTCTTTCAACAGATGCATACTTTGCAGTCTGCATTTACAAACATGGATGATTCTGAAGGGCTCATTGAATTTAAGTGTGGTCCTGTGATATAATGCCACCTGATTCAGCATGTTGAATCAATGTCGGGATGTTGGGGCCTTCAGGGAAAGCGAGAACTCTGATTGGATGCCTAGTTGCAAACGAGTCAATGCCAGACAATTAAAGCTTAAGTAATGAAAACAAGTAATAAATAAAGGCAGCACAAACAGAAGACTGTTCTAATGCTACGTGATCTTACCCAAGCATTACAATATGTGAACATTATAATTACAACGTGAGCTGCATGAAATAAAGAAAGTTACCAACGTTACTGATATTCAAAGTGGTAAGCTCGCTGATTTGTTTACGTTTCATATACTGTACCTGTATCTGTGTTTATCTTGTATATCTTTGTTCCGGTTTCTCCATTTGAATGATAAATATTTTCTATTGATAACTGCTGATATAGACTCATCTTGTCAAATGTAGTCTGTGAGGTGTGTTTGCGCTCCATCCACTTTCATCGCCTCTAGTTGGTCGGTCGTCGACTTGGTGTGTCCCAAACTTCACATCACCAAATACAATCCTGAACATCATATGGAGTAGAGTAAAGCATGCAGACACTGGACTCTGGAGCAATAGAAACCTGTCCTGTGGAGCGACCAGTCACAGTCTGATGCATGAGTCTGGGTTTGGAGAACGTTAGCTGACTGACTGCATTGTGCTGACTATAAAGTTTACTGGTATGGGACTGTTGAAATCTCAATGCTCCAGCATGCCTGGACATTTTGAAAATAAGCTACAATTATAGCTAAACAAGCTATAATTCCCTATACACCAGACAATAGATGTGGGTGGACAGAAATAAAACACTTTTATAAAATCACAAAAACATCAAAAAGAATGACCAAGAAATATTCAGCACATTGATAAATAGTACAGCTCTGACTGTTATACTTCACCGACAATAAACACATCATATCATAAAACGTCAAAAGCACAAACATTACTGACATGAAACGACAAAATAAATCAATCAATCCGTCCATCAGCAATAGGACTGAGGGCTACCAGCAAGGGGGAAACTCAAATAAAGAATATACCTGCAAGCAGCAAACCAGGGGCCAAGTCCAACAAAGGTTAAATAAGGAGCAAACGTAACAGGGAGGATCAGAACAAACACAACAATGAGAAATTAAAGACATTTTAAAGTGATTTCACTCAAAGTGGCTGATATATCCAATTTGACCAAACTGAGGTGATGATGATGACACATAAACTTTGGTGTTCGTATGTCAAAGCGTTGCGGAGATACAGCCTTAAATGCAGCTTGGCATCGTCACAAAACACATAACTTTTCACCAGCACAGCCTGAAGCAGTCTGAAAAACTATATTTTTAACAAAAAAAAATGGTGGACAGGAAGTTCAACAGTTTATGGCATAATTGCTATCGATGTTCTCAGCATGATCCAAAGAATTTCTATGATGGAAAATGACATCATAATGAATTTGAATGAAAGGAATCAGAGAGAAAAATATTATAGCACTTATGGTTTAAAAGTTATTAGTACAAACTTTGAAACAGGGGTCTGCAACTCTGGTCCTGGAGAGCCAGTGTCCTGCAGAGTTTAGCTCCAGCCCTAATCAAACACACCTGCTTTCTTCTTCTTCTTTAACTGTTTTTTGGCGATTGGCAAACCAGCAGGCTGGTGCATTTACCGCCACCAACTGGACAGGAGTGTGGAGCATTGATTGGGAGTTGGAAACACACCTGCCTGTAACTTTCTAGTTATACTCGAGTCCTACTCGACCGTTAAAACATAAAATAAAAATACGTTCTATATAGTATGAATGGAACTCGGACGAACTACATCCGCCATATTGATGCTGTCACGTGTCACGCGTTGTACAACAGTGCAACAATTTAAACTTTCAATAAGTCATCCGTTTATTTAGATTGTGTTAAACAAGTGTACTTTATTCACAATAAACAATGTTTTTTTCCTGAGGTACGTACACTTGAAATGAGCCTCAGCCGCATCTCAGCATCCGCCATTTTTAGAATATGACGCCTCCTCTCCCGGAGCATCATGGGATAGGAAAGTGTCCGTGGTATGCCTACTATAGAATTCGGCCGGAAGCAGTAGGTCATCTGGGTACTTCTCGCCTACTGAATTTCAAATACTATGAATTTGGACATATTACTCGCCTCGCATGCTGTTTTTCGCATACTATATAGTAGGGAAGTAAGCGATTTCGGATGCAGCAATTAAATAGCTTCTTCAGGTGTGTTTGATTACGGTTGGAGATAAACTCCTCAGGACACTGCCCAGCCCTGCGCTAGAGGGTGTGACAAAATGGTACAAGTCCATGCCAGGTCTTGTATATCTCCACAATCAGGCAGAAAAGGACACAGATATATAAGGAGTAAAAACGGAAGTGAAGGTGCATGTGGGAAAAGGAAATGTAAGCGTTACCTGTTGTTGATGTATGCGCTGCTGCAGCTTATTGTGCTGAATTACATAGACCAGGTGCGAACACCAAAATTGGTTCCACATGGGTTGCCGGTTGCAAATTATTTCAGAAAAGACAAGTTCACCTGCTTCAGGTATTTAATGATTTTTAAACTTTTCACATTGAAACTTTCAAACTCCTTAACTCTTGTCTTCCTTGGTGTTGTCTATTCAGCAGCTGGCTGGCCAATCCTAGCGCAGCTTGATTCACACCACTGATGCCACACACACACACACACACACACATTTACCCAACACACACACACACACATTTACCCAACACACACACACGCATTCACACATTCATTTTTTGTTGATATTTTGTTTGATTTGGAACAGTATTTAGTTTTTTCCCAAACTCTAACACTCTTTGTTAGACTCTTGGATTGAAAGAGAGTGAATCTGTTTTGAGGACTGAACTGAACTGAGTTTTTAAATTTCTCTAAGTAACATTAATTATTTTCTATTTATTACACGGCTCTCTGGAATGCTTGATTCTGATTGGTCAGTTGAGACATTTGTTTGTTCTCTTCGAATAATAACCGCTCCAAAGTAATAACGCATAGCCGGTACTTGTATGTTTAAAATCCCTCGCCAACAAAGATTACCGTTTGGCGCCATCTTAGGACAAACACTGGACAACCACAATTAACAATGGAAAATGTTTGAATGTTCTTATTGTGTGACTGGAACATTGTGTAATGGTGGCTTAGTTTGTTTTTTGAAAATACACTGTAGATATTTTGACACGTCAAACTTTTTCTTGTCTGTTGCCCGAACAAAAAAGTAAAAAGAAAACAAAAAGGTTTTTTTAAATGTGTCTAAGTTTACCAGCTTAAAAAGAAAAAAGAAAACTATTAGTTTGTTTAACTGGGAGGACGCCACTGTTACAAGGGTTTGAGTTAGAGACTACATGTTTGGTATAGTTAATGTTCAGACTGTTCAGACTATCTTCAACCTTCATCTGTGCCAAAATCCACAGTTTTGTTTTTTTGTTTTTTTTGTACCATACTGTTCTACAGGTTGCCATAGACTTCCAGAGCAGCAGCATGACGGTCTTTCACTTTAAGCAGCATTCCAAATATTCATATTGACTAACACTTAAAGTACAGCTCTCTCTCATACATTATTGTTACACATAAAAATTCTGTCTGGAGGAGCTCCAAATCATTCTTCAGTAAATGGACACTAGAGAATTTCTATGAGTATTTTACCAAGATAATGCATTAATGTATTTTACCAAGAAAACAATGCATGAAGATGCATGAATTTTACATTGGAATTTTATATTTAGGCAAAATAAGAAAATGTACACATCGTAATTTTGTTAAAAAGTTTTCGACCCCATTGAAATGCGTTAGTGAGCATTTGAAGCTTCTGTCATAGCTGCATTTGAGTCCCGCAGTTGTCCTCAGTGTGAAAATAAATCAAAATCATCCAGTCAAAAACCAAACCAAACCAAAAAAAACAAAGAATTTGTGGGGGCAAACAGATTTTTTTTCTGGAGAACAGCAGGCAGTTTAACTGTTCATGACCAACAAGAGACTCATGAACAACAACAATGAGTACTAAAGTACTGACAACAATTAAAATATAGATATCTTTATCTATATATTTATATATATATAAAAGATATCTTTATAAAATAAAGATAGACCCGCGTGGATTTAATATAAACACACTTCTCACAGAAACAAGATTACACCCAGTATTTTTTAGTGTTTTATGGAGTTTTTATTTATGCATCAGCTGACTAGGTGCTTGTTTGTATTAATTGTACCACTGTGGATACATGTCACGTCCAGCTGGAGCTGCCAGCTAAAGACTGAGGTTGGCACTCCAGCTTTCTATGTACTCTGTGTTTTTGTGTCTGTTTCC
>JAUMHQ010000083.1:1937807-1948143 GCA_032361165.1 Enteromius paludinosus
CGTTTTGCACAAAATACAGACTAAAATGCATGTTTGAACTGCTTCAACTGAAAATATCTTGCTCTAAAATATCTTAAAATTTTGAAAAGATTCATTAATATCTTAATTTAACTAAGGCCTAGTCCTGGCTTAAGATAAACTGGGCCATTATGTTGATAATAATCTTATTGATTTGAATTGTGAAACCAAGATGGCAGTACTGACAAATAGATATCTCAAATACAATAGAGCTTTACTTTTAGTTATTATTTAGGTAGCACATATATTCCGAATGCCTTTGGCAGAATTCAAATGAGCCATTTTAATCTAGATTAACATGTACAGAAAAAACTAACATTTTCAACAGTGGATAGAAGATGACTTGACTGACTCCCCAGTTAAAACAATGTTTTATAATTGTGTTATATTATTTATTTGTTTTATTATTTACTTTTGGGAAAAGAAGCTGTGTAATCCGCTTCGCATTGGGCTGCCGATAAGCCTGTCAGGCTTTATTCTGCGATAACTTCCAGACTGTACATTATCCCTTAATTACCAACTACCTTACTAGCTATTAATAAGCACCAAATTAAGAATTTGAGATTAATAGTTAACAATTGTTACCTATTCTAAAGTGTTATCAAACTTCGTTTTTGTATGTTATATAAAACAGTTTATTGTGTCCGAATTCGCATGATACAATACTGTTTGGCTAGCTTAAAATAGGCATCACTAAGGCATTAATTTGTACGCATTAATCTGTTGCTCACATGATTTAAACTTATATTACTCAGAGCATTTATTATATTACTGACTCTACAGCTCCTTTTAAACACAGTGTTGTTTCGTTTATGAATGAACTGTGTTTTTAAATGAATCTAGTCAGTCAATTAATCAATTACTCATGCACAAAGACAGTAATGTAATTGTCACATCACAGAACAAAAGATCCATGTGCAGTAATTCTTTAAATGGAGGTTTAAAACAACAAAAATCCACAGAGCAAAGTCAAATCCAGAGGAGCAAGACACAGGGTTACACGACAAACATGACAGCAACAAAATACAAACTGAATATAGAATATAAAGGTTAGTGCTAATGGAATAATTACAAACAGGTGGAAGTGATCAGACAAATGAGACAATTAGGGGTGCACGAATGTATGGGGGATGCAGTCCAGAACATACAAACAAAACTGTAGTGACTGTCCAGGGCAAGACAGCCACCAACTGTGACAGTAATTTGTTCCTGAATGAATCAGCAGATCAAATAAAATGATCGATTAAATCAGTGACTTGCCGTCATAACCTTTAAAGTATCTTTTCTGTTATATAAATAATTTAAATTCAGATTTTTATATTTACAACTAACCTCAAGATAAACCGGTGAATTGAATTGCACGTGCGACCTCTGAGCCTCATTAAATGTGTTCTTCTATGCCACCTCTGTAGTACAAAATTATTTCTTAAATACTGATTTCATTTGATTGATAACTTATTTTTATTCTACTTATTCAACATTTTATCCTGTTGTTTTAAATAAGAAATGTAAAAAAGCTTATAAATATATTTTGTTTGAATTTGAAAAATGGCATTACAAAGGTAAAAACAAAACTCCATGTACTTCACTTTAAGAAATAAAATTTCACATCGTAATGGAAAGGTTCATTTTTAATCCGAATTTTTAATACTTGATAAGAATGTACTCCTAATTTTGTAAATTTGGAGCACAAGTAATAGCACAAGTAATATTAAAAAATAGTAAGCATAGAGCCCTGTAATTCCATCAGTTGGTCTGTAAATAATTGCAGATTTGGGCAACATTTAATGCACCCAAGTACTTGAAGAGCAACTTTTTTGGTAGCACTTTATTTTACAGTACATGTACACACTAATTATATGTACATGGTAAATGTGTAACATCTATGGAAAAATAGATCTTAAAATAGATCTCTCTTATTAGTTATAATATACGGAGACTGTAAGGACCTGCCTCATTGTACACACTTGTCTGTATGGTGTTTAGCCTTTTAATTATTTAAATTGATTGTATGTTTAATCATAATCTGTGTTGCTTTCTTGCACAGATTATGTATGAAAGAAGCAAATGAAAGCTCCAGTGAAGAACAGCAAGTCTCATCAGATGAGGAGATATATTGGAAGGAAAACAGTGCTCCTCTTACTGATCTGTCCATTCCACAGTTGGATGGAGCTGCAGATGAGAATAGTGGTTAGTAGAATTTGAGAACTTAACTTAATGAATTACAAGGAAAATTATGATTGCTTTTGGTCCAGTGGTGTATACATATTTGTTGTCATGTTTCCTGTAGATTCATCACTAACAGACAAAGAATCCCGGACACGTTCATCACTAAAAGCAACCGACAAGATCCTTGGCAGCAGAAATGTTTTTGCAAATGAAGCTGTTCGTATGGAACCACCATCTTCTGCTAAAATTGTTATTGAATACAAATGTGCTGAGCAGAGACTCAGTCAAGAGGATTTGTCAGAGAAGCATTTAAAAAGTGAAGAGGCAAATGAATATTCAACTGGATTAAGAGTTAACAAAGAGGAACCATATATTCCACCAGTTAAACACCCAATTCCTTTTCAAACTGCAAATATATCTAAACTTGGTGCTGAAAAAAAAGGTGTGCACTCTTTTTACATTGCTGAAAACCAAGCCACTTGCCTTAATCAGCCAGATCCTGATGATTCAATTTTTGGAAACTCTAAGCTTGCCCAGAGCATCAAGAATTCTTCAAGTATTCAAAATGTGGAAAAGAAGCATTTATCCATCCCTGAGAATAACAAGAGCTTCTTTGTATGTTACTCTGAGCTGATGAAGTGCCCCACCAAGACTGAAATGCTCAGTACAAATGAGTGCAGAAGACCTGTGATAAGTTTTGACCAGACACAAAGCCCTATGGAAGACAACCAAGTTTTGGGCCCTCAAGAAGGTGAGATAGGACAGGATAAAAAAGAGGAAGATGTCAGCAAACTAAAAATAAGATATGAGGATTACCAAGAGAATAAAACTGAGAGGACCATTGTGGCACAACAGGAGGCACACTACAAGTTTTTCCCTAGCGTTATTCTGTCTAATTGCCTGCCCAGACCCATCAAGAAACAGACTGAGAGCAAGACTGGGGATGGTTGTCCTACCTTAGACCCTCCTGAACAGCGAAGGTCAAGGTTAAAGTTGATCAAAAAGAAAACGATGTTAAGTCAAAAAATGGAAAGTCCTGTGAGGACAAAATCTATGAAAGAGGAAGTCACATCAATTCTTTCCAATTCTCTAGGCTCTCTTAACCAGAAAGAAATGGATAATGGTGTTGACATGGAAACATCCGATCCAACCATTGAAGGTTTGATTAAGAACACAGTAGAGGATGAACTTGTTCCTATTCCTACCAAGATCTCTTGTACCAAGGTGTCCAGTTTACCAGGTAGCAAATATACTTTGCGAGCAAAGAGGAAAATGAGTTACGACAGTGAAAATGGAGATCTAGCAAGTTCTGTTTCTTTCAAACAAGATTTGATGCAACATGAAGACTTTAAAGGCAAAGATCATGTCTTTAGCCAAAAAAAGAGGAAGCTGACTAAAAAGGAGCCACCAATCATCATTAAATATATAATCATTAACAGATTCAAAGGTCAAAAGAACATGTTAGTGAAGATTTCTAAAATTAACGCTAATGAAACGTGCACAGTTTTAACACCAGAAAAGCTTGTTGAATACAAAAAGCTTGCTCCTCTCAAAGAATTCTGGCCCAAATTGCCCGAGTCTACAGCAGTGAAGTACCCGTTACTTGAGCCAAAATTAAAGAAGTGTCCCAAACGAAAGGCTAAGGTGAACCCAGTGTCTAAGAGGGCTGGCATCTCTCCAAAATCTAGGTGTCGACGAGCTGGTCAGACTAGGAGGGCGAAGCATTCAAAAGCACTGATAACTTTACCGAAATTACCCTCTCCATGGCCTTGTTATAATGAGTTCACTGACGACTGCTGCACTGAGTATTCTGATGTGATGGTGGAGTTGGGTTATTTGTCAGAAAGGGCCTCCAGTCCTGCTGATTCAACCCCACCTAGGTGTTGGTCTCCTACTGAGCCCTTACTGGGATCAAATTCAAATCTAATAAACCCACATAATGATCCATGTCTAGGTTCATCCTCTCAAGTACTAGCTCCAAAACCATACCAAAGAGGTCTTCGGGGTAGAAGAAAAACAACCAGGTCTATAAAGACTTCTGCTACCAGCCCAAAAAGAAAAGCTAATGCTACAACAAAGTCAGTTAATAAAGATTCAGTGACAACTGTGGATTCACAAAGGAAAGGTATTCGAGCAGCTTCAAGGAGACATAAGAAACGTTGTGAAAGTATTGAAGGAATTGCTCTGGAAGATGACACGTCTACCTCTCAGAAATACAGGATGCTAAATGAGAAGCAAGTCCCAAGAAAAAAGCAAATCCAAGGTGAGGAGAGTGATAATTCACAGGGTCCACATTCAGTCAACAGTGCACCTATCACTTCCTCATCTGATGATTTAACTCCTTATCAACATCCCAGTTCTCAAGGGGACTTTGCTATCAGTTGTTCAGGCTCTCAAACAGAGGTCACCAGCAGTGGAAAAAAATCAAGTCAAGATGTTGTTTCTATCTTTAATATCATTGCCTCAAATGACTCGAAAACAGACTCACAGATTTTCCTCAATCCCTGTATTGAAAAATCTCTAAATCACATTCTTTCCCCATCCACCACGACGGTAGGACATCCATGTTCTGTCATCACATACAGCAGTTCCAATTCAATATCACAAAAAGATGGGACTATCACAAAAAATCTATATAAATTCAAACCAGAGGTCTCTGGCCATGAAGAGAACCCCAGAACTTTACAACATTTGCAGTCAACCAGAAAAAAGAAGCAGACAAAAAAGAAAGATACCATAACTTTATTGGAGTCTGTCGATTGTAGAACCTCTCTTATGCCCTCTGTTAAGAGTGCAATTCAGTCTGGATTTCACACAGTTCTTACATTGTCCTCAGACCCTAAAATTGGCAAAATATGTGTTCCTGAGTTGCCTTCTAGGCTGGCTGTCTTGAAGGAACTTCTCCAGAAGAGGCAACTCGAGGCTGGACCGGAACCACATGAAAGCGATCATGGGACTGAGGATACGTCTTCTACCAGTCAACCTACAGATATTCTCAAAACAGCCAAATCTAAAACCGCTCATTCATCAACATTAAGAAAACCAAGGGGTGCAAGAACTAAAGTGGCAAAAGAGTTACAGTTCAAAATCAGAAGTAATAAAATGAAACAGAATGATTTAAGAATTGACCATCTTTCATCAGATGAAAGTCCTGTGTGTTTTTCTGACCGTGGCTTTGACAGTTGTTGCTCTATTGAAGATAGCTTGTCCCCAGAGCTCCCAGCCAATTACAGTTTTGACATCAATGCCATTGGGCAAACAGAGTTCTCCAGTCTTTATTCTGGTAACCAGTTTGTGTTAACTGATAGGAACTTGCCTCAGAAATTCCTCAGTGATGTCAGTCAGGAGGCAATAAATGCCTTTGTTGGGTTAGGCGACAGGACACAAAAGGTGTTTGATGTTAAAGAGAACAGCAAGCTTGAACAGGACTGGTGCAAGGCTGGGGCTCTTAGTCCAGAACTGTTTGATAAGTCATTTTGTGAAAATGGCAAAGTTTATCCCAATAAGATATCTCTTGATTCTGAAAAGATATTTAGCAAAGATTGGGGGGGCTCTTTAGGTAAAATCTATGGTGTCAGCCACTTTCAGGACTTTCACTGTGAAAAGAAAGATGTGTTGCTTGACCCAGAGCCCTTTCCCCCCCTTACTTCTGTTTCTTTTGCTTATAATGGTGTTTCCCCAAATAGTGATCCCCTAGATGGGAGTTCAGCAACACCAAGTAGTTCCCCACAGTCCACCAACTCAATGTCCCAGCTGAAAAATGGAGGTCAGAGTTCAAAGACTGGGGGAACTCACATTCTCAAACCTCTCATGTCTCCTCCTACTCGGGAGGAAATATTAGCTACTCTAATGGATCTGAACCTCTCAGAAGCTATCTACCAGGAACCATTCTGCAGTGACCCATCAGATGCACCCTTGAAGCCAAGGTAACACTTATAATGGATTACCCACATGGGTTTTGTTTTTGTATAATCTTTTATGTTACTGGGGGTTTTTTTCTGTTTTTTTTCCCAGGGAGGTTGGTGGTCGGATGTTGATTTTGGAAACCAGGCTGGTGAAAGAACTGGTTGAATTTCATGGAGACTTATCTCAAAACGGCTTACAATTTTGGAAAATTGCATTTTCTGCTATGACAAATCAGGCCGCTGCACCAAACAATGGGTGTAAATCCTCTCTACTGACCATGGACCAAAACCCATTTTCTGTCAGCGATCAAAAAGTGATTATGCTTCCCTGCAAGTGTGCCCCAAGTCGAGAACAGGTGCAAACCTGGCTTCAAGCCAAAAAACAGTATGAGTGTCTTCAGAGTGATAGGAAACAAATGGGTGGCCAGACAGCTGTGGAACTTGGTACATATGACAGGACCTCACATCATAAAGATGACTCTAATTTACCTTCCTCAGGGAATCATGATAAAAGGATTCAGTGTTGGGAGAAAAGGGTTGAAAAGACTTTGGAGTTGCAGAGTATCAGTAGGAATGGCTTAAGTTTACCACTCCATATTTCACCAGTTAAAGCAGCTTCATCTAACAGTTGCCCTAAGAGTGAGAAATGCATCTTGGATATGGAGACAAGCAAAAGTTGTCAGATCACTTCTCCAAATTCTCCTGATCTTTCTACATTGCAACAAAGTTCTGCTGAGATCAAACATGATGAGGACACGGAGGATTTGAATGATGTATTACAATACCCCACCTTGGACCAGTCTCAAAATCTCAATGACACGTCACTTGAAAATGTACAGCCAAAGGACCTATTGAGTCCATCTGTTTTTCCAGTTAAGCACCTAGATTCTGATGTCAAATACTCTTACCTACTCCATAGCACACCTGTCCACCGTAGAAGCCTCATTAATGATGGTGGGTCTAGCTACAGTCCAATAAGAAATGAAGGTATAGTTTCATGAGTTTTTGTCTTTTTAAAAGCTTGAATTTTTTAACTAAGTTGTTTATCTCTGTTATCTGTTATGGGTTCCCAAACATTTTTCCATTGGAACCCACCTAGAGAGGTAAATCTTTTTGTGCCAGTTGGGTTGACACAGGGCTTGGCAATAAACAATATCATATGGAGATCATTATAAAATTTGACATTTCTACTCAATTGTGATTAATCTATCCATCCTAATAGGGCTGTGTGTTCTGCTTTTTTTCCTGTGTGAATGAATGGCATAGTTTTTTCTGCTACACAACCAAGGACACAAACACATACATTTTATTTCCATAGGTATTCTGATAGTCACACGGTTTTATTTGAGAAAAGCTACTGTCAAATGTACATTGGAACTCAAAGATCTTCTTGGCCAAATAAATTTTGGTTTAATACTAATTATAACACAAAAAATTACTATTGTACTGTTGTACACTGTTACAAATATAGTTGTGAAATCATTATATTTTCTTTTGCTGATAAGATCAGGATAATTGTGAATTAGTCATGCTTGCTTTTTCTATTGCAATCATGCTTACTTGACTTTTATGTATTTCCAAAAAAGATGACTACTAAAGTTTTACATTTAGCTACTCATTGCAAAACTCTTTTGGATCTGTTTTTGTACAGACATAGAGCCCAGATCACATCTAAAGGGTAACAAAAACAAAGATGCTTTACGGAGAGTTTTGCTTACCACACAAATAAAGGTCTGTTGAATTTATTCAAATGAAAGTTAATGAATTTATGAATCTGCTGAAGTTCCAATATTATAATCATTTAGTATTGTAAAGGGTTTTTATAACACAAGCTTTATATCCCATACAGAATCAACTTACCACTATGAATGTTCAGAAGAGAGAAAACTCACAGATTGAGGGACCGTCAATCTGTAATTCATATGGCTTTAAAGTCAGTATGCAGAATTTACAGGAGGCCAAAGCATTGCATGAGGTAGTATCTTCTTTTGACTGTGTTTTAGTAAGAACTGTTTTCATTAAACTTAGTGATGAATCCAGCTTACATAAACGGGTAAATTCAAGCTTTGTCATCTTATTGTCATGTTACATGGATAGAAACTCAGGTATATTTTATGGGATTTCAAATGTTTACATCTTATGTTTTTATTTCCTTGCTACAGGTACAGCACCTCACATTGATAAGCATGGAGCTTCATCCAAGGACTCGTCGTGACCTTGAGCCTGACCCTGAATTTGACCCAATTTGTGCTTTGTTCTACTGCCTCAGTTCTGATATCCCTCTCCCAAATTGTGACAATACCCAATTGACTGGCGCCATTGTCATAGATACGGATTACTGTTCTTCAGCTCAAGGTGAGTTTAGTGTTGTTTGTTTATTACTGATGTGTGTACCAATAGTAAATTGTATATAGTAAATTGTATATATCAATTTAATGTTGATTTGGGGTGTGTTTTCTGTATGACATAATACGTTGATTAACCACCTTAGGATGATGCATTGTAGTGGAAATAAGCTGGCTAGTCATGACTGTTTCCCAAACACATCTCTAATGTTTGAACCACATTAGTTAAATAATAAAGGTGTCATTGTTAATGACATGACATGCGTGTGGTAAAGTAATAACTTTACATTAAAAATTAAATTTACATTAAAACAAACAATTGAAGGCGGCAGGTTAAGAATTTTTCTTTTTTTTTTAAATTTAGCCTATAAAATCACAACTTTTTTTGATATAGTTACTAAACACAAATAAAAGTGAAGTATTTAATAATAGACATTTAAATTGATGGTGTGGGCTATTTTGTTTATGAATGCAAGGGATTGCACTTTTGCCTCAAAGTCCTGCTCAGCGCACTTCTGCCTCTGTGCACAAACTTGTGCCACATGTATTATTATAGCACATTTTTAACATCTAAACATTGTTATACGCATGAACTGTTTTATTAGGTATATCTATAGTTTAATTTTAGACAAGTAGTGATGGTTTGAAAAAGCTAAAGTTATCAAGCATAGTTTATGATCAGCTCACTGTCTGCTGATGTCCACTTGGTCGTTAGCCTACTTTAAAAAACTAAAACCTATATTTAATGAACAAAAAAATTATCATTTTATGTTGGTATTGCATCACTCACAGCTTTAACGTTTAAAATAGAGTTAAGGAAGATGTATGTAACTACAATCATTAGCTTTGATAAGCTCGTAAAGCCTTGTCTCTTTTCAAAAGGCTCAAGGCGACTGCAGACTGGCAGCAGCGATGTCTGTACCATTCATGTCAATGACAGCGAAATCTCGTATCTCCCTGCTCCCAAAGTTATAAATCTTGTATCTCACATTTTTGTATAAAACATGATTTTGGGGAAATTACGTGTTAATGTTGGTACATAACAGCATATGATAGCAATTTAAGGTATAATACCAACTTTCACCATACAAAGTCTAATAACTCAAAAAGTATGCCGTTTTTTTTATTTCCTGAAAAATAATAGTTTTGGAGAAGGAGATAGCCAACAGAGCTTCGTGATTGTCTGCAGTAATAATTAACAAACAGACATGAATCCTAAAAATGAATAATGTCGGAGCAAATCATGAATCTTTACTTTACACCTACCTCTGGCTAGGCGTAAGATTTAGTCTCAGATGTAGCACTACGCTGAGATGGTGCAACGGGTAGAAACTCTACGCGCGGCTTACGACCAGGCGTACATCCAGCTGATGCAACCGACCCCTGATGACTAGTTTACTTATTTTTGCTGACTTTTATTTAGCTTTATTTGATGTTTAATTCGTCACTGGTTCCCTCATACATCATACTCCTTCATGTTTTTCAACCTCATTTGATTTGTAAACATACATCCTTTCCTGTCATTCAGACCTGCAACACATTCCAAAAAAGGTTGGGACAGGAGCAATTTATGGCTAGTAATCAGATCTGGAAGGGAAGGGAATTTTAGAGGAAGGCTTATGATTTTACTTATTTTACATTTTGTAAATGCTTTACTGTTCCAACTGTTTTTTAAATGTGTTGCCAGAAACAAAATAGGAATATGTTTTTTTTTTTTGTTTTTTTTTTATAAAATAAACAGGAGGAACCCATTAAACAATGTGCTGTTGTATTGTCTCCAATGAAATACAAGTAAATGTAAATTTTGTTTGGTTGTACAAGACAGAGGTGGGACAAAGTAATTGTTCGGCAAGTCACAAGTAAGTCTCAATTCATTGCCCTCAAGTCCCAAGTCAAGTC
>JAUMHQ010000083.1:1954480-1965903 GCA_032361165.1 Enteromius paludinosus
TTATTTATATAGCGCTTTTAACAATACAGATTGTAGCAAAGCACTGAACATTATCAAGTAGGAAAATAGAGTGATGGAAATGTATAATGACGAGATAAAACTTTATTTATCAAATGCAGAGACGGGCTCTGTAGTCAAGACGACGATAATCACTAGAAATCAGATGTCCCCAACTAAGCAAGCCAGAGGGGGCAATGAACCAAAACCCCATCCATGAGAGAATGGGGAAAAAAAACCTTTGGACAACTAGGCTTAGTTGGGTCCAGTTCTACTGTGACCGGACGCCCAGCACCTAATTTCCAGTTCAATTTTAAACACATTTTAGACTGTGTAAGGACTTATAGGCCCGGTTTCACAAACGGGGCTTAGCTTAAGCCAGGACTAGGCATTAGTTAAATTAAGATATTTAAACAACTTTAAAAAAAATTCCTTATAAGAAAATATTACAGCTGAGCATCTTAACACAGAATAATAACACTGACATGTTTTAAGACATCTGAGACCGCTCAAACATGCAGTTTAGTCTGGGACTAGCTTAAGCCTTGTCTGTGAAACTGGGGGATAGTGTATGTGTGTGCATCTGGATCAGGCGATCTGTCGACAGAGCTCATCTAGGTGCTATATGCAGACATGTAAACACCTTAATCGTTGTATTGCCTCTCTGACCAGTCAGTCCAACTGTTTGGGCTATTAAAATTGTTTAGTTTTGTGTGTTATGGTCAAATAATTATTTTTCGTTTCATTTAAGTCAGTTTAGTAAAACGTTTGGAGCAGTTTTGTTTGTTATATAGCCTATACGTTTTTGTTTTTTAAAAGCAACGACTAAGCAGCCAGCAGCAGAAAGTTAGCTGATGCCTTTTCAAATCATCACGACTTGCCTAAAATAAAATCATTGTAGCCTACATACTAAACCCATTGAGATGACTTCTAAGTTACATATGGCGAGATTGTCATATTCATCTTTGCGATTTATAGTAGTTACTTTTACATGAATGACGTGTCACGCACCTGTAAGAATATGCAGATTAGAGATGTTTTCGGATAAGAAAGCTGCTGCTGAAACAGCATGGAATATAAACATAAGTGTTTTTCATTTAGATGTAAAATAAATGTAAACAGCGGATAGTGGTTAGGGAACGTATCTGCGCTCTTTCTGAATCCATAATTTGTCTTATGCAGTGGGGTATGTAATTATGGCAGTAGAAAATTTACCACAATTCTTAGCGAATAATAAGAATATGGAAATAGCATGTAAACGGAAGTGAAAAGCTTGCTCTTGACATGTAAACATCATAATGCGATAAAGTCCTTACTCTGATTATTGGAAATAATCGCATTAGTTGTGAACATCTTAAATTTAACATCTTCCATTTAAGGATTATGGAGGCCACTGTGCTCTTAGGAACCTTAAGTGCTGCAGAAATTAACCTTGGCCAGATATGTGCCTTGTTCCAATTCTGTCTCTGAGCTCTTCAGGCAGTTCCTTTGATCCTCATTTGCTCTGACATGCATTGTGAGCTGTAAGGTCTCATATAGACAGGTGTGTGGCTTTCCTAATCAAGTCCAATCAGTATAATCAAACACAGCTGGACTCAAATGAAGGTGTAGAACCATCTCAAGGATGATCAGAAGAAATGGACAGCACCGGAGTTAAATATATAAGTGTCACAGCAAAGGGTCTGAATATAAAGGGTTTTTCTTTGTCAATAATTTTGTGTTTTTCTGTCAATATGGGGTGCTGTGTGTACATTGAGGAAAAAAATTAACATAAATGATTTTTGCCAATTGCTGCAATATAACAAAAAGCGAAAAATGTAAGGGGGTCTGAATACTTTCTGTACCCACTGTATATATATATGTGTGTGTGTGTGTGTGCATATACAGTTTATATATTTTTTGATACTTTGATTACATTCCATTCATAATATATTTTATACAATGCCTGTGTCCAAATCAGCTCAACTCAAAGTCTCTGTGTGTTCAGTCATCAGTGCGGAAGGGTGTCCTGCCTAATATGCTTGAGGAGATCTTAAAGACGAGGATCATGGTGAAACAGTCCATGAAGGCGTACAAAAATGACAAAGCTCTATTACGCCTATTGGATGCCAGACAGCTTGGCCTTAAACTTATTGCTAACGTCACGTTTGGTTACACTTCTGCCAACTTCTCAGGACGTATGCCCAGTGTTGAGGTAGATGCTCAAACTTTGTTTCAACTGAATGGTTACATGCTAAAAATTTGCTGCATTACTTATTTGATCTAATAAGAAACTATTACAGACTAGTTCATAAGCAACTTGTTAATTGTACATATTGTTTTCTAATTCAAAGTGTAGCTGGTTTTTGAATGCTTATGTATGATAAATAATAATAAAAAAAAAAAAGTAATTTTAGGTTTAGCTTTGACTGTTTGACTGGAAGGGCCAATATTTCTTAATTTGTATCCAGCAGTGTTGTAAGGATTACAGTTTGCTAATGTACTAATATATAATTTAAAACCATTTATTTTCTTTGAGACCCACCTAATGCAGTTTGTGTGTATGATTACTATGTTGCCAAAAAACAAGAAAAACATAACATATTCTGTCTCTCTCCTAATATACCAGGTAGGTGACAGCATTGTGCACAAGGCCCGAGAGACTTTGGAGAGAGCCATAAAGATGGTCAATGACACAAAAAAGTGGGGAGCACGTGTTGTCTATGGAGATACAGACAGGTAGAGAAATATATACTGGCTCAATTCATCATCATTTCAGTGCAGATGTGATGTTGCTGACCAAGCAGATGTTTTTTATTTGTCAGTTTCCTCCACTTTGACTGTTTTTCTTGCATGATGAGCATTATAATGTTACCAGATGAATTAGCCAATAGTAGTGCTGCTGAGGCACTGCCTCCCTTTGAAAGTTTGTTCATTGTTGTGGTGGCCCAAATGCGGTTGAGTTTGAAAATGAATGCTGCCTTCTGATTGTTTTTTTTTTTTTTTTTACTAAATTCCTGCTCTGTATGTGAGAGTTTTCCCTAAAACCTCGGTGTCAGGTTAATATAACATAGTCCGGAGCCCCTCAAGGGACATGGTGGAGGAAAAAATTTGGGGTGGGTGGATGTCAGTACCACATCAAGTCAAGCATTTTTCGTGAAATATCCTTTTTGTGTGTTCAAAACTGTGCCGTGAACTAAGCACTAACCATATTTCTTTATTCTTCAGTCAAAGTAAAAAATTCGATGACACTCTATGAGATGTCTGAATATGGAATGATTTCAGACTCAAAATGATTATTGGATGCAGACACAATTATCCATGCGCTACGTAAATCCAATGCATGCTTCTTATTACAAACACACAAATAACTTTCAATTTGAGGATGTGGACATTCAGGATTAAAACAGCGATTTGTACAAATAAAGACATTCTTGCGAATAAAACTGGTCTGTTCTACATTTAAATATCATAAATTGCATGTGCAAAAAGGAATCTGTGTATTTGTGAATCAGGTGACGGGTTCATTTATTGACATTTTGTTCGAGTCGATCTTGTTCAGTTGGTTTTTGAGACTTAATTTTCGCAGATTCCTTTTTGCACAAATTCCTTTTTGCATGCGCAATTTATGATATATTAATGTAGAAAAAAAGTTTAATTCTCAACCATGTCTTTATTTGTAAAAATCACTGTACAAGCATTTAATCCTGAATGCCCACATACTCAAATTGAAAGGTATTTGTGTGTTTGTAATGGGTGGGCGATATGGGGGTGGGCAATATGACGATTTTTGATTGTGGACAATAAAAATGTATCCACAATTAGCTTTTTAAGGAATATCGTAGTATTGTGCTATTTTATCATCTCCGTCTCAATATGCTGTACAACGCGACATACATTCACATTAGTGTTAACTCAGTGGTAGAATTACACTTACCGGACACTGCACTTATTCGCAATCACAAAAGTACATTATTCACTTTAAAGTCTTGCCGATTAAACATTTCATACAATATGTGTGCTGTCCAGATGCGATTTTCCAGCAAATAGCGCCTAATTACTGAACTAAAATAAAATATATTTATGACATGTGATTGTGGTAATACTGTCAAAAACACAAAGCTTTCAACACAGTTGCTTGTGTATAAAGTGAAAGTAAACAATCAAGAGAAAAACATGCCAGTGTATTAGATGCGTGCAGCACTTAAAGGAATAAAACATCCTGCCGCTTGTCATTAAAGGGATAGTTCACTCAAAAAGTATAATTGTGTCATTATTTACTCACTGTTGTCCCAAACCTGTATTCATTTCTTTCTTGTGCTAAGCACAAAAGGAGATATTTTGAGTAACCAAACAGTAGCTGGTCCTCATTGAATTTAATACAATGTTCAAAAGAAAAAAAAACGAATTCAGATAAAAACAACCTGAGAGTAAATGATGTATGTAGTGTATAAGTATATAGTATTTGTTAATTCAATACTGCTGAATACACCAACTCTTCCTGAAAAATAAAAGCACTGTTTGTTTTATTCATATTTGTTTATTTGTAATGTGTATATATTCGAATAACAAAGATAAAATGACAAAGTTTTTTATCTTTGCTCATTTTGGCCTAAATATCTGTGCTTCTTCATTTTATACTTTGTTACCTTGAAAGGCTTTGTTTTGAATAAAAAAAAAAAAAGGCAAATTAGTTTGTCGGTACTGCTCAGACAGCAAAAAATCATGATAAAATATTATATTTTTGCCATATCGCCCACCCCTACCTCTGTAATTTGCAAAATAGTCCTAAAAAAACAACTTGAAAAAGTATTGTGAAAAAAGAATCGTGATTTCCCCAGAAAAAATCATGATATGATATTTTTTCCATATCACCCAGCCCTAGTTTGGAATAAGAAGCATGCATTAAATGTGCCTAGCGCATGGATAATTGTGTGCATATATTAATCTTTTTGAGTCTAAAATCATTCCATAGGTGACTCACTGTAAGTGTTGTGCAGATTTCTTTGCGAGAGAGCACAGAAATGTTTTCGAGGTAATGCAAATATCTTTGTGAGAGAACACCTAAAGTTTTGCGAGGGAGCACTAAAGATAAAATATAATAATTTCTCCTACCCTGAATTTTTGCCGCTCACCCAGAATTTTCCATCCACTGTCACCTAAGAGGCTTTTTAACACTGTGTTCATAAATAAGCAGATACTATTAACATAAACATCAACATTTGCTGTTTTGTTGTGCAGTTGTTTTGTGTTCAGTGTAAATAGACAAATTTCTTGTGAGTGGAAATTATGCTGTTTCTGATACCTGATTATCTTTTCTTTTCTAGTATGTTTGTGTTGCTGAAAGGAGCAACCAAGGAACAGGCATTTAAGATTGGTAATGAAATTGCAGAGGCGGTCACTGCTACCAACCCTAAACCTGTCAAACTGAAGTTTGAGAAGGTTTGTGAAGTGGTTTGTGTCTATCAATCAATCAATCAATCCCTTTTATATATTTAGCGCTTTTAACAATGCAGATTGTTGCAAAGCACTAAACATTATCAAATAGGTGAATAGAGTGATGGTTATGTATAATGACGAGATTAAACTATTTATTTATTAAATGCAGAGACGGTCTCTTTAATCAAAAGGACGATAATCACTAGAAATTAGGTGCCCCCAATTAATAGCAAGCCAGAGGCAACAGCGGCAAGGAACCAAAACCACATCTGTGAGACAATGGAGAGAAAAAAACCTTGGGAGAAACCAGGTTTAGTTGGGGCCAGTTCTCCTCTGGCCAGACGCTCAGCACTTAATTTCCAGTTCAATTTTAAGCGCATGTCAGATGTCAGAAGGACTTATTGTGTGTGTGTGTTTGTGTGCATTTGGTTCCGGTGATCTGTCCACAGGGCTCATCTAGTTGAAAAAGAAAAAGATCTGCCACCCGCAGTAGATTTTCATATTCTAGGTATTATCAAATGGCCAGAGTTTTGAGAATGCAGCGGACGAGAGCTCGCTCAAGTACTGAAAAGCCATTCAGGGCTTTATAAATAATTAGCAAGATTTTAAAATCTTTATGATGTTAGATAGGGAGCCAGTGCAGTGTTGACAGAACTGGGCTAAAACTATTAACTTATTTTTAACCAGCTGTAGTCTGTGTATCAAGCATACAGAACAACCATCCAATAAAGCATTACAATAGTTTAGCCTCAAGGTCATAAACGCATGAATTCATGTTCATATTCATGTTGGTACAGTTTGCTTTAAGACTAACCAATTACTGTCTGTTTTTGAATGTTTTAATTTGATTCAGCATGATCACGTTCCTACCCATACTCGTGGTCATATCCTTGTTCTGATATGTACATCAAGGGGGGATATCACTTCCATCCCTGTTTTTGACACTGGTATTTCTGACCTTTAACCTATTGACTTGAGCTTAAATCTTCCTATGCATTCTAAATGCCTTAAGACTGTAATTTCATACTGCAATCTGAAAGCTATTGATACTGTATCATTCTGTACTTCTATTGTCTCTTCAAATCTCTCTGTCATTGATATTTCTTCTCTGTCTGAAACTATCTAATTACCACTCCATAATTTCTGAAATCCTACAGCAGCATGCTCCTATTAAGACCAGAAATGTCCCCGCTACTCACTCTTCTCCTTGGTATACCCCTGAGCTCCATATATTTAAGGCTACTGGTAGACGGCTTGAACGTCTTTAAGGAAAAACTGGTCTTACTGTTCATTATTTGGCTTTTCTTGACCATTTCAAATCTTATAAATCCAGTCTCATTTCAGCTCGCTCTAATTTGTCTCTGCCACAATTAATAAATCAAGTAACAGGCAAAAACTGAGATTATTTTCATTGGAACCCCAGCACTCACCAGCAACATTTCTACCAGTTTTACCTGTGAGATTGCAGGCTCTCACATAAAAACATATACTTCTGTTAAAAAAGTAAGTGTAATCTTCGACTTCAAACTCTCCTTTGAGTCTCACATTAAATCTGTCACTAGTCTGCATTCTTCCATTTGCGTCGCATTGATTTCTGTAATGCCCTTTTCATTGGTCTACCCGCCAGCTCCATTTTCCGATTGCAATATATTAAAAACTCTGCGGCTAGAATACCCACTCATACCAAACTTTCTGCTCATATAACTTCAATTTTGTATGATCTCCGTTGGCTCCCAGTTGCCTACCATATTAAATTAAAAGTTCTCCTCCTTACATTTAAGTCATTGAATGGCTTAGCTCCCTCTTATTTTTGCAATATGCTTGTCCCCTACATCCAGACTCGCTGACTATGTTCCTCCAACTCTGGCTTTCTCGTTGTCCCTCGATACCGCCTCTCTTCAATGGGAGGCTGATCAGTCAGTGTTATTGCGCCCAAACTTCTCTATTCTCTACCACACTCACTTTGTTCTGTTAATAAGATCTCTGAATTAAAATGTTTACTCAAAACTGACTTGTTTTCTGAATGCTATACCTCTGATTTGATAAACTGACCGCTTTGTTAAATCAACTTGTCTTCTGCATGTTTGTCTCTTAATCTAGTTTTGTATTTCCCGTTTGTTATATTTGACTTCTTGTATGTTTGGTGCCCTGTCCATTTAATTTTCCTCTTCTCAATTATTGTTTTCCTGTATTGTCTGTCCGTATTATCTCTTTTTTGTTACATATTCATTGTAAAGTGTCCTTGAGCTCTGGAAAGGCGGTATATAAATAAAAATAATTATTATTATGAATTAACATTTCTGCATTTGAGGTTGAGAGCATAGGTTGCAATTTAGATATGGTCTTGAGATGGAAAAGTCCACAGTTTTACAGATCCTAGAAACATGGCTTTCAAATGAAAAATTACTATCAAACCCCTAACCCTAACTGATGAAGAAGAATTGACAGAACAGCCATCAAGTCTTAGACAGTGTTCTAAATTATTACGTGTGGGGTTTTTAGGTGCGATAATTAACACCTCTGTTTTGTCTGAATTTAACAGTAATTAAATTACCATTTTTTATATTTCACCTGGCTGAGAAGAAATATAGAGCTGAGTATCATCAGCATAACAGTGAAAGCTAACACCATGTCTCCTGATAATATCTCCCAAGGGTATCACTTAAAGCATAAAAAGTAAAAAACGGCCCTAGTACTGAGCCTTGAGGTACTCCATATTGCACTTGTGATCGATATGATATTGTACGTCCTCATTTACTGCTCCAAACTGATATCGGTTAGATAAGTATGATTTGAACCATCCTAAGGCACTTCCACTTATGCCAATAGATTTTCTAGTCTATTCAAGAGAATGTTGTGGTCAATAGTGTCGAACACAGCGCTGAGATCCAATAGTGCTAATATTGAGATACAACCACGTTCAGATGATAAAAGCAGGTCATTAGTAACTCTAATTAGAGCATTCTCAGTACTATGAAATGGTCCAAATCCTGACTAAAAAATCTTCACAGATACCATTTTTCTCTAAGAGGGAATATAATTGTGTACTGTTTATGTTTTGAAGAAAATGTCTTTTAAGTCATATGATTGCAAGGTGTATTACAATTTTGTTACTCTCTGCGTTCTTATGTGTTTGGGTAGGTGTACCTCCCATGTGTGTTACAGACAAAGAAGCGTTATGTGGGATACATGTATGAGAGCTTGGATCAGAAAAACCCAGTCTTTGACGCCAAAGGCATTGAAACTGTACGGCGTGATGGCTGCCCTGCTGTTGCCAAGGTAAATAGCATTACAATATTATTATTTCCTTTTTGCCCAATCACTTGACACAGTCTTGCTCCACCTGTCATTCACATTGCAGTTGTAATTTAGGTGTTTATCAGCCAAGGGGCAGTTGAGTTTAATGAATTAAATTCTGTTATTTTAGATTCTGGAGCGATCTCTCAAGCTGCTTTTTGAGTCACGTGACATCAGCCAGGTGAAGCAGTATGTACAGCGGCAGTGTGTGAAGGTGCTAGAGGCCAAAGCCAGTATGCAGGACCTCATTTTTGCCAAAGAGTACCGTGGCAGCGGATCGTACCGACCAGGGGCCTGTGTCCCTGCTCTCGAACTTACTAGGTGAGTAAACATGTGTCTGAAAAGTTGGGTCAATCCCAAGTATGGATGTCATATAAGATTTAAACTGAGATAAATATATGTAAACACAAGTGGAAGACTTATGAGAGCACAGCACACCTTGATGAGGTTAGCATCACTTGGGCCAGTTTTGAGTGCTCCAAGCAATAAGCAGAGACAATTTTTCCATTTTGTTTTCTTTTTAATATTTGACAAAGCAATAATGAAAATTAATAAGTAAAAAAAAATGGACAAAGTCTTTCTTTGCCTTTATCATCCCTACTTAAGTGTGTTAAGCGAGAAGGGAAATAACTAATAAATTATGTTGGTGTACTAAAGGTAGCATTTTTATTGTGGTACATTGTTTCTAAATGGTCAATACTTTCTAAACACTGTATTCTAAATGTAGTTCCCTCACTGCTAAAAATCTTTCAAATGAAACATTATAAATATCAATAAGTATTTGATTACCCTGTGATTTTGCAAGTTCTCTTACTTAAAATCATGGAGGGGTCTACAATTTTCAGCATAGGTAAAATTCCACTGTGAGAGACAAGAAATATCCAGAAATCACATTGAATGATTTAAAAAAAATAAATTATTTGGGAATTACTGTGTCAAATAAGTATTTGTTGTATAGTACTTTATAAGTATTATTAAAAAAAATTATATTTGGTACAGAAGTCTTTGTTAACAATTACAGAGGTCAAACGGTTCCTGTAGTTCTTTACCAGGTTTGCACACACTGCAGGAGGGATTTTGGCCCTCCTCCATACAGATCTTCTCTAAATCAGTCAGGTTTCGGGGCTGTCGCTGAGCAACACAGAGTTTCAGCTCCCTCCAAAGATTTTCATTTGGATTTAGTTCTGGAGACTGGCTAGGCCACTCCAGAACCTTGATATGCATCTTACGGAGCCACTCCTTGGTTTTCCTGGCTGTGTGCTTTGGGTCATTGTCATGTGGAAGACCCAGCCACGACCCATCTTTAATGCTCTGACTGAGGGAAGGAGATTTTTGCCCAATATGTCACAATATATGGCCCTGTTCATCCTCTCCTTAATACAGTGCAGTCATACTGTCCCCTGTGCAGAAAAACACCCCCCAGAGCATGATGCTTCCAGTCCCATGCTTCACTGTAGGTATGGTATTATTGGGATGAAACTCATCTATCTTCTTCCTCCAAACACGGCGAATGGAGTTAAGACCAAGTTCCACTTTGGTGGCGATCTAACCACAGGACTTTCTTCCATAACTCCTCTGGATCATCCAGATGGTCCCTGGCAAACTTCAGACGGGCCTGGACATGGGCTGACTTATGCAGAGGAACCTTCCGTGCATTGCAATATTTTAAACCATGACGTCTTGGTGTATTACTGATAGTAGCCTTAGAAACGATGGTACCAGCTCTCTGCACGGCATTGACCAGCTCCTTCAATGTAGTTCTGGGCTGATTCTTCACCGTTCTTAGCATCATTGATACCCCACAAGGAGAGATCGTCCATGGGGCCCCAGTCTGAGGGACATTGACAGTCATCATTAGCCTCTTCCATTTTTTGACAATTTCTCCAGCAGTTATTTTTTCACAGGTGTCTCTATGAAAGCTAACAACCTCAATTAGTAATAAGCTACTAATTTAGAATCATGAGCAGCTGGAGTGTAGCTGGACTATTTAAAAGCAAAATAACACATCTTTGAGGGAGAGCTGTTCCAGTTCCCTGCAGATTCCGTTCCACAGTCACAGCCAGGAGGAAATGTCTGCCCTCCCACCCACTCCAGCCTCCTCCCCCGCTGTCATCTGGCAGCCCTGCTGCTCGCCCTCAGCTCACTATTATTTTGGGGAAAGCCACGCAGCACTGCCATCCTCCAACATCACCGTGGTCTGACTTCTCAACTCGCCTCCAGCCTCTTGACTCCACCTCGGCCCTCGCCCTCCACCCTGTCGGCTCCACCATGGGCCCTAGCTCCCTCCTCTCCATCGTGGCCCATCAGGTCACCAGCTTCACCAGGCTCCATCATCTCTCTAGCTCTGACTGGGTCAGTCGGCGACATCTGCCGCCTCGAGACTCTACTCCTCTGGCTTCACCTTGTTGTCATCTCTGTCTGGCTCTGTCAGTCTCCTCCTTCCCTCCAGCTCGGCCTTGATCCGCTCTCTCTCCGGCTCCGCCGTGGCCTTCCGGATCCCCATCGGTCGCCGGTGCCATCTGTTCCGCCTTGAGCCTCCAGATTACGTTCTACCATGATTTCCATATGTATATTTATCCTCCCTTGTCGGTCGTTATATACAGTGCCCTCCACTAATATTAGCACCCTTTGTATATCTGAGCAAAGGTGGCTGTGAAAATAAATCTGCATTGTTTATCCTTTTGATCTTTCATTCAAAAAATTCACACAAT
>JAUMHQ010000083.1:1979993-2000578 GCA_032361165.1 Enteromius paludinosus
CACCTACATCTTGGATGCCCTGGGGGTAAGCAAATAAACATCAAATTTTCATTTTTGGGTGAACTATCCCTTTAACACTTGTTGCAACCTAGTGGCAAAATTATGCAATCAACACAAATTACTTTCAAAAAGGGGATTTGCTCTAATGTAATTGCTACAATAAAAATATATTTTTATATCTAAACTACAAACTTCCATTCCAGTATTCTTGTGATAATATGAATGATTGTAAGAAATAAAACTGTGTTCTTGAAAAGACATGGCAAATTGACACAGGCAAATCATTGTCATTTAAATATGGGATTGAAAGGCTGTGAATTTCATACATTTACGTTAAGAACCCATTAGCCTGCATCATTTAGAGTTTAATGACAGAAGCATTTGTTTTTTGTTAAAGTAAACTTTATAAAATAATATAAATAGTCAGAAACTTTTTCTTCTGTTTTCTACAGATTACCTGTCCTGCTGAATGTCTAGGCTGGAGACATCCAACAGTTCCCACCTTCTGGTCCTGGTCCAAGTCAAAAGGGCAAGAGGGTTTTCTCTCCGGCCACAATGAGTGATGTTGTCATTGTGAAGGAGGGATGGCTACATAAGAGAGGTAAAAATTCTGTGAAGCATTCTTCCAGTTTCAGATGATTTTTTGTTTACAGTGTGTTAGTCAGTTACAGGGCCGTGCAGTGACCTTTACAGGGGCGGGTGCCCAACGCGATTAAAAAGGGGCAAATAGCAGGATATACTATAAGATCACTTCTCTAATCTACTTTAGCTACTCTTTTAAAGAAGTCGATATTAAAGAGTTCAACTGCACGTTAACTAACCTGCATGGCAATATCAACAAGTGACTCCTCTACACATCTCTCTCAGTGATGGTAACCGTTAAACTTTTTTATATAATGGCTGCAAATGAACCAAACCCACCCAAACTAAATTGGACATTAACACGCATAACATAACTAAAACAAAAACCCAACTGTCTTGCTTGACAGTTAACACAAATAACACAAAGATAAGTAAACTAAAGAAATACCCATGATGCACCGGGATGCATAAGTCCGTACCCGGCTCATAACGAGTGCGCTCTGCCTACAAGCAAGCATTGGTTAATGGAAGTCATGTGACTGATGGGAGCCAGATCCTTTTATTTAGCAAAATTGCGATTAATAGTTACATTTTATTGTTGTGGGGCAAAGACAGGGCTCCATACACACATACACATAAAAAAAAAAAAAAAAACCATAAAAAGGGCACTTGAGGCACCTAGGAGGAAATGGGCGGGGGCTCAAGCACCCTCCAAACAACCCCCCCCCTCTGCACGTGCCTGGTTAGTTATCCACATAAGATGTGGTTATGAATCCAGTCCCATTTTCTAAAAGCATCACTTGTCTTCTTACAATTAAGAGTCCAAAGAACAATGCGATTTATGCACTAAATCCAACAGAAACAGCACAATCTGAATATTTATATACTTTCAAGACAAACATCACTATGGGAACTTCACAGCTGTTCGACATTTTGCTCTCCTCATCTGAATTGAGTTGAGCATTTTGACTGCTCTCGGCTCTTTCTACAATCCACAATTCTGTTCCACAATTCACCTGGCAAGTGTGAGGCTCTACTTCCATTGGTATTAACTGAAAAAGCCTGCTCTGCTCTGCCTCGCTCAGCACCAGTGTAAACACTACATCAGTGACAATGCAAAAGGCTGCATGTGTCTATAGCTTTTTACAAAAAAAAAATAAACCTTTCTGATTTTTAGAAGATGTAGTAGTTTTCCATTTTCCTTATTTTCTTATTTAATCAGTATTTTCTTCATTGGCCAACATGTAATCATATCACATTCTTCTTAAGTACATTTTCCTACTGTACATGTCAGTGAGAAGATATTACACTGTGTTGCACTCCTTAAAGCATGGAAATTTTGAGCGCATGTCTGTCCTTGCAAACCACAGAGTATCAGAGTCATTGGGCCAAAGAGGCACATGCACCAGTGTGCAGAGAAAAAGCCTGAGGGTGAGGAGAGCAGAAAACAGCAAAAGGGCTTGTATATCAAGCACTCGGGGTGTTTGCTATACCCATTTTGCCAGGATCTATGAGGCATGCACTGCCGGACAGTGTAAAGCTGTGTGCTTCTGTAGGCAAGGTCATTCCAGTTCAGCTATGCAGACAGACACAACCCGTAATGGCACTCTAGGCCCAGATGAAAAGCAGCTCTGCCTTTGCCTGGATTTATGCTGCTTAGCGTGGCGGCAGGCTTGTTTTGCACACAAGGGATTTAGGGGGGGATTTTTTCCCCTATGTGTGGCCATGGGGGCATGCAGGACACTGCATTGAATATTTTTCGTTCATCTGTTAATGTTTAAAATATTTCTTTGCTTATAATTAATTATTATTATTATTATTTTTTTTTATTGGATATGTTTGTTTTCTCACCCTTTATAAAACCCTTTACTGACAGGAAGTGTTCCTGTGTCTATAAACTTAGCTGATGTCTTTAGGAAGAAGACAGTCCTTAAGTAAAAACTGTGTCTGTGCTTAATCTCGAACAGGACCATTTTCACAGAAACGTATATAAACACGTATTTGAGCAGGTGCTTTTGTTTTTCATCCCTGAGAATTACTTTAAGAAAGTTCCATTTTCACTAGTGAAATATTATCAAAGGAAGCTTCTTGAAACAAAATTATACATTGACATTACAGTAATAAATAATGCCCCTTAAACATGTTTTTCCTGTCTTGCATTTAAAAAACTTGACGCTCTCTGGACAATTATGTGTTATGATCTTACCACTCGCATGTTTAAGTCTGCTTAGTAGGGCAGATATGAGTCAGCAATAGCAGTAGCTCATTTTTAAACCGCTTGTGTGGCCACGCTATCTTTTGTGTCGCTTCCTGTTTTCAAGAATCTGACTCTTAGTTACCAGAAGTCTCACTAATGTGGCGACATTAAAATAAAAAGAATGACAAAGAAATGAAAATCTAACCATGAAACCCCAAACAGCTGCAATGGCACTGTTGTTTTTTGAGTAAACTTGTGCAGGCTTGTAGAGCTGACAACCACTCATCTGATTGATAATGTGAACTCTTGCATCTGACAGGGACTGGTCTTATTCAATGTTTTTTGGGGGGGGGGTTTTATAGTTAGTGTGAGTCTTATCTTGAGTGAGTTATTCAGAACTAAACAGTAGTTTCCTGTTTGTATTGATGACTGTAGATAAGCTGATTAAATAAAAGCTGTATAAGGTGAAAGTTCTCAACCTTCTCTTTTTTAAGAGTTCAGGGATGCCCCTTTTACTATTTACTTTGAAGTACTGCAGGGTACTTCCCCACCAAGAAAAAATGGACTAGTCGTAGGTGTGGACTTGCAGTTTGTGTGGTTTAAAAAAGAACAGCCTCTGACATGTGTACTGTAAATTGTATAGTTTACCAGAATTTGACCATAAGATACTGACTGCTTGTAACTACTCAACATTGTTTTGTTTTTGTTTGTCTTATTCCCTGATTGCAAACCTTTATTGCATATGCAGTTCAATTGGAAAGTAATAAATCACTGATCATATTATTCTAATGTTATAGTGACAATTTGTCACAACCCTTAAGTAGTCTCTACACTTGGTAATAGAATAAGTGGTATGGCTTAAATTCAAAGTTATCAGGCACAATGTTTCATCCCCCACTTTCTGTTAATATTAACGATAAGATTTTAAGTTAAAATAAAAAAAAACTAATAAATCCAAATAAATTAATATAAAATGAAAAGTCTTTTATATATACAGTATATATATATATATATGCACATGCATACAGTACTGTAATAATGCAGTGAGGTCATTGTCTGCACATGGAGTCTGACAACAGCCAGTGCTCCACACAGAGATCTGATCTGATCATCATCCAGTTTGTCTGGAATGACATGAAATAACAGAACAAACTGAGACAGACTAAATCCATAAGAACTATGGCAACGTCTTCAAGATGCTTCAAGAGGCCTACTTGGAAAGCAACCTGAAAAACTATGGACAAGTGTACCTCAGAACAGAAGCTGTAATACCAAATATTTATTTGATTTAGTTATAGAAGTTCATTGATAAATTAAATCTATTTATGGCATTCTTTTTGAAAATATCCTAATTTTAAAGCATGTTTACATGAGTGTCTAAAACTTTGAACAGTACTGTAGCTTTGCAGGTAGGTTTTTAAAGCATCTTGGAGACGTTGCCACAGTTCTTCTGGATTTATTCTGACTCAGTTTGTTCTGTTACTTAATGTAATTCCAGACAGACTGGATGATGATCAGATCAGATCTCTGTGTGGAGCACTGGCTCTTGTCAGACTCATTGTGCAGACAATAATCTCACTACATTATTACAATTAATTGCAAAAATAATGCTTAGAGATGTAAACTGATATTTCCAACTGACGCTACCGCAAAAGATAGAAGTAACCGACTTAAAACCTTTTTTTGTTGGTTAAAATACTAGTGCCCTAACACTTTTGCACAATACTGTATTTTTCTAATTCAAATTTTATTTGTCACGTTCATATACATACACGGTACGACATGAAGTGAAATGTATTGCACAACTGCCCCAACAAATTGACACATTCAAAATGTCACAGGCTGTCAGAGGCTGATTTTTTTATAATGTGCTTTTACTGGTCAGCATTTCTGTTACATTTTTCTCATTTTGATCACTTTCTCTCTTAAACAGCCTGTGACATTTTTTAAAGCAGAAATATTCATTTTAGTTCTCTTGGTTATTTGTAAAACTGCATGATAATTATAAGGACATGTATAAGTATAATGTCACATCACTCCAATCATAAACTTCCTAAACTATACATCATGTAAACTCTACAAATATTTATCATATACGTTATCATTAAAAAGATAAAAGTCACTAAGATTCTTGCTTTTCAACAAAAAAAATAGTTTAGCAAAAGTGATAGACAAACGTTATTTGTGTTATTTAAATAAATAAACTTTCTAAATTATTGGTTACGACTTATACCACCAGTTTAAATGTGTCTTTATAATAATAACATAATAGTGCTGTATGTAATTAGTAATCCATGTTAGCATATCATATATTTAATAAATATTTGTTCCCTTTCAGTCGGTCACTCCGAGTCACGTCGGTGACCGACGAATAGGAATCTCGCTTCGAGATGGCAAATCAACTCTGCTTGTATACAAACACGCCAATGAAATTGGCATATGCTGATTAATATCCAGCTGCACCTAATTGCATCGCGCGTATAAGTAGGTCAGTGGATTAAGCATTCATTAGCTTTTCGCTTCGGATCCGAGCTACAGGCGACAGTTCCTGAGCATTTCCTCTGCTTACCTGACGGAGCAGGCTGGTGTCACAGCGTTTACAGCGACTGTGGTTCCAGTCGAGTGGCAGACACATTTGCATTGCAGCTTTTGTGATCCGAGCGTCCATCTTCCCTGTGCGCTTCAGCCTTTCACAAAAAGAGCAAGCCTAAAGAGACAGGCTTACGGGTGGTTCGTCTTTTTAAAGACGCGTCTTTTTAAGGATGTCCTACCACCCGTGCACACTTGGGTGCCTGCAGACAGTCACGATCACTGCCTTAAGTGCATGGGCCTCGAGCATGCGAAGGCAGCATGTTCCGCTTGCGGTAAGATGACCATCGCGGAGTTGTGGACCAGGCCCCACTACCTTGAGCATGGTGGAGTCCCCCTTCCGCTTCCGAGATCTGGAGCTCGCGCTGGCAGTGTCCATGGAGCTTCCACTTCCGTCGCGGGAGGGACTGGCATTACAGTGACAGTCAGAATCACTCCTCGTTGTGCGCCTCCTGTCTCACCCGTGGAGTTTCCAGCGGGGCTTTCTGGTCAACCGGAGACGGTACCAGAAGTCACCTTTGGTGCTCCCCCCGGCGATCGGATGTCGGTTGCTGCATCGGGAGAAGAGTTTGACTCTGGAGAGGAGGCGGAAGCCAGTGTGGCGTCCACTGGGTGCGCCACTGCGACCGATGCTGATCCGAAGCTCGTGGCTATGCATTCCCGGGCCGCCAGGGGGGTCGGGATTGAGTGGAATCCTCCACCTCGTCCCAAGCCCTCCCAGTCAAGTCAAGTCAAGTCACTTTTATTTATATAGCGCAGTGGAAAACTTCGCCCAACAGTTTTCCACCACCAAGAAGCAGACGGAGGCTATCCGTCACATCCTGCCGAGGCGTCCCGCTGCTGCCTCCACCCGGGTGCCGCCAGTCTGCTCGTCGCCGAGGGCGGCTGCGCTCCTCCGCAGCCTTCACTTCGGCTGCGTCGAGGGGCCGGCAGTCGGGCAAGGCTGCCAAGCCCACCCAGGCCTCTGCAAAACCCGGTGGAAAGAGGCAATGCAAGAGGCCCTAGGACGGACTACCCAGGGATGGAAGAGCCTGCTCTACGGGAGATGGTGAACACACCACTCCCTCCCCCGGAGGAGGGCCGGGTGGAGAATCTTTTGTTTTGTTTTCTACCAGTTGTGGGTCAGTGGCACCCAAAGACTAGACAAAAGAGCAGATTTCTCAGACCGTCTCGTTGGCTCATTCGGACCATCCAGCTTGGCTATGCGATTCAGTTCGCCCAGCGACCGCCCAGGTTCAGCGGAATTCGCTTCACGTCAGTGAACGCTGCAAATGCTCCTGTCCTGCGTGCAGAGATTGCCACACTCTTGGCCAAGAGAGCAATAGAGCCGGTCCCTCCAGCCGATATGAGGACAGGGTTTTACAGCCCGTACTTCATAGTGCCCAAGAAAGGTGGCGGGTTACGACCAATCCTAGATCTGCGAGTCTTGAATCGAGCCCTTCACATGGTTCCGTTCAAGATGTTAACGCCGAAACGCATTTTTTCATGCATCCGTCCCCAGGATTGGTTTGCAGCTATTGACCTGAAGGACTTTCATGTCTCAATCCTTCCGTGCCACAGGCCATTCCTGAGGTTTGCGTTCGAAGGTCAAGCATATCAGTACCGTGTTCTGCCCTTCGGGCTCTCCCTGTCGCCCCGTGTGTTTACCAAGGTAGCGGAGGCTGCCCTGACTCCGCTCAAGGAGAAAGGGGTTCGCATTCTCAACTACCTCGCTGATTGGCTAATACTAGCACACTCGAGAGCTCAGTTGTGCAAACACAGGGACATGGTGTTACAACACCTCAGCCTGTTGGGCCTTCGGGTCAACTGGGAGAAGTGCAAACTCTGTCCGGTGCAGAGGATCTCTTTTCTCTGTATGGAGTTGGACTCAGTCGCACAAACAGCGCGCCTCACAGAGGAACGCACTCAGTCGGTGCTGCACTGCTTGAATTCCTTCAAACGCAGAACAGCAGTCCCACTGAAACAATTTCAGAGGCTCCTGGGGCTTCCGCTGGGACTGCTCCATATGAGACCGCTTCAGCACTGGCTTCACGATCGAGTCCCGAGGGGGGCGTGGAAACCTGGTACGTTCTGGGTTCAAATAACACCTGCCTGCCGTCGTACCCTCTCCCCGTGGTCAGACCTGAATTTTCTTCGGGCAGGAGTGCCCCTAGAGCAGGTCTCCAGGCATGCTGTTGTGTTCACAGATGCCTCTTCCACCAGGTGGGGGGCCACGTACAACGGGCATGCAGTGTCAGGAGTGTGGACGGAACCCCATCTGCATTGGCACATCAATTGCCTTGAGCTGTTATCAGTACGTCTAGCTCTGGGTCGTCTCAAGGAACACCTACAGGGCTGTCACGTGCTGGTCCGTTCGGACAACACATCAGCCGTTGCGTACATCAACCATGAAGGTGGTGTATGCTCCCGCCGCATGTCGCAGCTCGCCCGCCACCTCCTCCAATGGACTCCACAGGTAGACCTGTTCACCTCCCCAGAAACCTCTCATTGCCAGTTGTTTAACGCGCTGACCGAGGGAACCTTAGGCAGAGACGCCCTGGTGCACAGCGGCCACAGGGCCTACGCAAGTATGCGTTTCCCCCAGTGAGAGGACCCCCGGAGATGCCCGATTAGAGTTGTGCCTCTCTTCTTGCAGCAAGGGCTGGAGCGAAGGCTGTCTCCCTCCACCCTTAAAGTCTATGTGGCTGCCATCGCTACAAACCACGACCTTGTCGATGGCAGGTCCGTGGGTAAGCACGACCTAATCATCAGGTTTCTTAGGGGGGCAAGGAGGTTAAATCCTCCACGGCCCCCTACTGTACCCTCTTGGGACCTTTTTCTCGTGCTAAGGGCACTGAGAGAGGGTCCGTTTGAGTCTTTGCAAGCAGTCGAGTTAAAGATTTTATCAATGAAAACTCTTGTCCTGCTCACATTGGCCTCCATCAAGAGGGTAGGGAACCTGCAGGCATTTTCGGTCGACAATTCGTGCCTACAGTTTGGGCCCGAGGATTCCCAGGTAACACTGAGGCCACGGCCCGGCTACATGTCCAAGGTTCCTACCACTCCATTTAGAGATCAGGTGGTGAACCTCCAAGCGCTGCCCCCGGAGGTGGCAGACCCAACCATACTGTTGCTGTGTCCCGTCCGAGCACTCAGATGCTACGAAGACCGGACACAGAGCTTCAGGACCTCAGACCAGCTCTTTGTCTGTCATGGTGGATGGCAGAAGGGGAATGCCGTCTCCAAGCAGAGGATGGCCCACTGGATAGTGGATGCTATCACCCTGGCTTACCAAGCACAGGGTATGCACTGCCCCCTCAAGAGTACGGGCTCACTCGACAAGAAGTGTAGCTTCGTCCTGGGCGTTAGCACCCGCCGCCTCGCTGGTAGACATCTGTAGAGCTGCGGGTTGAACCAGTATCCTCCTGAGTTCTCACCCCGAACACAGCTGAAGAGGTGGAGTAGGACCTGTTTGGTCGGCTTGGCTAAGTTATATCTCCAGAGAGTCCTTATTAGTAGACCCTGTTGAGTTCCTCCGTTCCCCACGGCAGCCGGATGTTGCGGAACATCTGGCGCCAGGCCCTCGACACGATGTATCCTTGGGAACGGCTAGAGGGCTGGGAGCCCTGGGTTTTCCTTGAGAATTACTCAGGTGTATTCATGGTAAAAAAAAAAATCAACCATGTTCCCTAGCATTTTCAGTTGCCTATGAGGGTTCAATCACCTCCAATATTCCATATGCATTGGAAGTTCATGCTACATTCTGTCTTAGACCTCGTACGGGAAGGCAGGCTTCCACACGTCTTTTCAGACGTCCCAGTGATCCAGTTACTAAGGTAGTGCAGGTGCTGGTATCCTGTGGTTCGAGTCCCGGCCTAGAGACCAAACACTGGGGGTTTGGGAGACTCCCACACGACACTGGAAGGGACATTTCCCATGGTGTTTTCTATAGGGATCCCTATTCGTCGGTCACCGACGTGACTCGGAGTGACGACTGAAAGGGAACATCTCGGTTACGTATTGTAACCCTCGTTCCCTGAAGAAGGGAACAGAGACGTCACATTCCATTGCCATGGATCTGCACCGCCGCTAGGGGGCCGTGTACACCGGCTCAGCTCCTCAGCAAAAAACGAATGAATGCTTAATCCGCTGACCTACTTGTACTCGCGCTGCGATTAGGTGCAGCTGGATATTAATCAGCATATGCCAATTTCATTGGCGTGTTTGTATACACACAGAGTTGATATGCCATCTTGAAGGGAGACTCCTATTTGTGGGTCACCGACGTGACGTCTCCGTTCCCTTCTTCAGGAAAGGGGGTTACAATACGTAACCAAGACGTTTCCATGTTATGTTTGGATATGGTTTGTTCTACTAATCTGTTTATTTCCAGGAGAATATATAAAAACATGGAGACCAAGATATTTCTTACTCAAGAGTGATGGAACATTTATTGGATACAAAGAGCGACCTCAAGATGTTGACCAGCTGGAAACTCCACTCAATAACTTCTCAGTGGCCCGTAGGTAGTCATTTGGTTTGATCAGTTTGCACTATGCAGAGGAACACACACACACATACACACTGACAAATACTAAAATGTTTTACTGTGTTTGTCCCCTTTTGCGTCCTTTTCTAACCCACCTAAGAACCCCAAAATAACAAAAATACAACACTCTTTCTCTCTCTCTCTCTCTTGTATACTCTCAGAATGTCAGCTGATGAAGACAGAGCGACCGAAGGCAAACACTTTTATTATTCGGTGCTTGCAGTGGACTACTGTTATTGAACGCACTTTTCATGTTGAGACTCCAGAGGAAAGGTTGGTATTCAGAAGCAGACTGTACAGAGTCTATTGTTTTGCTTAAATTCCTCAAGTTCCCTAAGGTTTTGTAATTTTTTTACTCTTATTAAAACAAAAGAAAGCTTCCCTATATGATTTTCTTGTGTTCGGCAGGGAGGAGTGGACGAAGGCCATCCAGGCTGTGGCAGATAGTCTGCAGAAGCAGGAGGAAGAGAGAATGGACTCTTCACCTGACCCTATGGACATGGAGATGTACCTGTCCAAACCTCGACTTAAAGTGGTAGAGAGTTTCTTGTCCTTTCTATTGTTTGTATACAAATTTAAAGATAAAGTGTGTTTTTTTTGTGTGTGTGTGTGTGTGTGTTAAATTGAGATAAAATGAACCTCAGTTCACTCAGCTGGGAAAAAAACCCTAAATATTCTGTGTAAATTACAATTTTCTTTCTTATATTTGATTTTTAAAATTATATTGGGTATTTTAAAACTGTAAAGGCCGTTCACAACAAGCTTGATAAAGATAACTATATTAGCATCCACACCGGCGAAGGTTCATGTCTGTGTATTCTCTGCTGCTTTAAATTGTGGAACTCATGAGAACAGGACATATTCTGATTGGCTGTCAACGTTTATATTGTTCACCAGCTGTAAAAAAAATTGTTCTGAAAATGATTCCAACAACATTGTTTATCTGTGCCTTTTATAGTTATTGTTGTGGTGGGAACTCTGCTATTAATTAATATTAAATATTATTTTTAGAACTATGGTTATCTTTACTGTTATCGTGCTTGGTGTGAACGGGGCTTAAGACTTTTCTTTATGCTGTTGTGTAGACAATGCATGACTTTGAATACCTAAAACTCTTGGGGAAAGGCACTTTTGGAAAGGTCATATTGGTGAAGGAGAAAGCCACGGGAAAATATTATGCCATGAAAATTCTTAAAAAGGAGGTCATAGTAGCAAAAGTAGGTCCTTTTTTTTACAGTAAATTTAAATATTAGTTTGTCTATTTGCATATTCTATATATATGCATTAATTGTGGTTAATTCATATTAGAAGTTCTAACAAATACTTTTCTTTTATTCACAGGATGAGGTAGCGCACACACTTACTGAAAACCGGGTCCTCCAGAACTCCAAACACCCTTTCTTAACAGTAAGCTGATGATATCAAAGTAGAGAGACTGTAAAGACTAAAGAAACATTTTAGAATAAGAGTTTATCACACACTAGTATATGTAATTTACAGAACATTCCAGGTTCACTTTTGTGACAGGATTTTGGGTTAAGTTTATTTAGGTAGGGACAGGTAGGGACAGATCTAGAATATTTATTGGGTGGCATAAAGTATGATAGGAACTATGCATAGTTCTTGTCAATTTGTGGCCTGGCATTTGTGTCCATGAATATTCAACATATTTGCATTACCACAAAATAACCTTGAGTTCGATACCTTTTTGTAATACCAATTTAATGAAATCAGTTTTAACAACATTAACATTTTTTTTTCCAACTTGTTGACATTTATACAGACTCAAAACCTTAACCTTAATCAAATAGTTTACACATCTGCTACGCTACCTTTACACAAGTGCATTATTTATTTAGTTTTGTTGTTGTGTATTAATGAACATAGCAGTTGTCATTTACCCCTGACATCTGAGTGACTGAAGGATTAACGTTACTGTACGTTTGGTTCTGAAAGGAAATACGCCCTTGATCTACCTAAATGCGTTTATGTTCATGCAAATCATTTACGATCCAGCCTCACCTACAGAAGTAGTGAGTATAATGCCTTTTAATGAGTCTTTGCAAATCACCTTTCCTAATAATATGCTAATTAACAAGTTTCACTATGAATACGGAAGATCCTCTGAGAGTGCCTCAGAAAAGAGGGGCTTGTGGAAAATTGGCTTTGTATGACCCCTTTAATGTAGAGACAGAAATGACGTGCAGTTTGTGTAAAAAATATAAATAACATAAGGCTATTTTACAAACTTCTAGTCAAACATACTGGCTAGTTCTGCAGTTTTATTGGCTCACTGACGTTGATAAGATTAGCCCCTTTAGGTATCGAAATTGGGTACAAGATGTTTTTCGATACTCTGTTGTATCGAGGCAATTTGGTTGTTACCTAAAAAGTATCGACCTCGATACCCAACCCAACTGGTAATAATTTCAAATAATTAACAAAATATCAATATCCAGGGCACCAAGACACTGTCAATTAAACATACAATAAATTCCGGATGGGATAAGATTTCTCCTCTTTGTTATGCCACCCCAGTAGAGTCGAATTTGTTTCCACTGATAATCAATATTAAACTAGAGAATCAATGTAAATATTTCTTTTAACACCTAATGTCACCTCTGTGTTTTAGGGTCTGAAGTATTCTTTCCAGACTCATGACCGCTTATGTTTTGTTATGGAGTATGCAAATGGTGGAGAGGTGAGATCTTGTAAAGGTGAAGTTTAGTAATGATTGTTTATTAAAATTTATGAAGTAATTATTTATTTAATCTGCATGCAGTCAATTATTTATTTAAATAACGTGTGTACTAAATATACAGTAATATTTTTGATCATTTCTACTTTTTATCATTTGGAATATTTATGGGGTATTTGTTCTTGTATATCTCATAGCTTTTCTTTCATTTATCGCGAGATCGTGTTTTTTCGGAAGAGAGAGCACAGTTTTATGGAGCAGAGATTGTCTCAGCCCTGCATTACCTTCATTCTGAGAAAAACGTTGTTTATAGAGACTTAAAGGTGAGATTAGTGGAAAAAATATGAATCATGTTTAATAACTTTAAATGTGTAAAAAGACTTAACGTTATGTTTTTTAATCAGTTATGTTTTATCCAGTGTAATGCTACTTGTTATATAATTACAAAACCAATATATCACATAACAATTAAATTTTCTGTGGAAGTTGGAGAACTTGATGCTGGATAAAGATGGCCACATAAAGATCACTGATTTTGGCCTGTGCAAGGAGGGAATTACAGAGGGAGCAACAATGAAGACATTCTGCGGTACACCAGAGTATCTGGCTCCAGAGGTAAGAAAACATTTAGATAAAAGATATGTGAAATGAGTTTCATAAATTAATAGTTTGGAAATACACTCTGTAATAATGTATTTATTAACATACAGAATAAAGGATGGAATTCCAGGTAGGAACAAAGAAGCTAATTTTTTTTTCTGGAAGTAGATCTTATCAAGGTTGAGGCCTCTTATACTCGCGCTGCGATTAGGTGCAGCTGGATATTAATGCCTCTTCAGACCATTTTTTTCAGCTAGGTAGAGGTGGACTTTTACATTTTGAGAAAGACAGCCCAGACTGTCTTTTGGTTCTCTTTGTCACTCTACCATCACCTTTAGGGAAAGACACTCTTGCTAATGTGTGGCTGATGGCTCTATGTCTTCATGCCAACTGGAGAGTGCAAGAAGACAAAGTGAACCTTCACTTTTGGGGTTTTAATCAGATCTGATCTTTTGGATTAAGGGATTGCTGTGCACTTTTAAGTGGTGTCAGTTTACACTGTGGTGTAATTAGATTCTGGAGCTTGCAATCTGGATCTGAATCACTGCTCTGTTGGTTCAGTGCTGGTTACCCGTTAAAACTTGCAGCAGAGTGACCTTAACATTACAGTGCTGTTGTGATTCCTCTGAAATGTAGATTTCACACGTTTCGCATGTTATATATTTCCTGTTATATTTTTTCATGTTATATATTTTCGTGGCCTAATGGATAGGGAGTTGGACTAGTAACCCAAAGTTTGCGGTTTGAGTCCGAGGTCCGACGGAAATTGTCGTTGGTGGGAGTGAATACCAAGCGCTCTCTCCACCTTCAATACCAGGACTGAGGTGAGACCCTTGAGCAAGGCACTGATCCCCCAACTGCTCCCCGGGTGCGGCAGCATTGGCTACTTGTTGTGTGTTCACGGTGTGTGTGTTCACTGCTGTGTGTGTGCACTTGGATGGGTTAAAAGCAGAGCACAAATTCCAAGTATGGGTCATCATAACTCTTACCGCCCCTCCGGGTGTTTCTGGCCGGCCCCTGAGCAGGCGGGGTCCCGCGCCCGCAGCCAGCTCGATGATGCTGCCTGTTGGCAGCCAGCCTAGCATCGTGTGCTTCGGCTGGGGTCGGAGCAGGTTTGTCTTTGGGTGCCGCGGGGGGACGCCCTCGGCGAGCAGGCGGAGGAGCACTCGGGAACCGGGAAGCGCTGAGGGCCGAAGGGCTAGGGCGCAGGCGTGACGAGGGGCTCGCCATGACCTGGTCAGCTCTCCGTGCACCTCCGGGAAGAAAGGCACTGGGGGAGAGGGTGGCGGTGCCGCTTCTCTGGCCCCCAGGAACCAATCATCCAGCCCCGAAGGGTCGGCCACAGGCACACGCAGTACCTGTAGACCGATTCCTGCCGCGGCGCGGAGGAGCTTGTCTGACATTTCCACGTCCGCCGCGGACAGAGCAGACGCCGCAGGGCGACGGCTGTCTGGCACAGCGGGCGCTTCCTCATCAGGCTCACCCATTGATGGCATAGAAGACATCTCAACCTCTCTGGGCGCCCCGAAGGACACACTCGGGCCTGCCGTAGCAGGGGGAGCGGTCTCCTCCCCCCGACAGGCACGAGAGACAGCGCTCGTGTCCGTCCGACGAGGTGAGGAAACTTCCAAACCCAGGAGCGCACGGTCGGATCGACATCCCGCTACAGAACGTTTCACCAACCGTTTCAGAAATTGTACTCTTTTCCTGGTCGCCCAGGGAGACCCAACGCGGCAACTCCCGTGCACTCAGGGGTCTTTGCTCACTGGATAAGGTGATGACTGGCACAGCCGGCCTTGAAAAAGACCACTAGCCCACAGGATCTGCTGACTGTCGCCCAGAAACGCTGACAGTCGAGAGAGCAGGAATGCGGGAACTTCTTTGCTGGATAAAACCGATCTCCACCACCGAAAACTCCGTCAGGAAAGCAGGGGATCACCAACACCAAACTTCAAAGCAACGGCTCTGAAGCGAAAGTCTGCAGGTGCACTGTGTGCGTGCCTTCTTATACTCACGCAGAGATGAAGCGCACTGTAGTGCAATCAGTGCACTCCAATATTCATTGGCCTTTAGTAAAAGCTCAAAGTCAATTGGTCTCTCTTGCGAGTACCCATCTGTAACGTCGAAGTGATTAGACTGAAAGGGTAACAGTAGTTCTTAGTAAAGCAAACGTGATATATCAAACAGGTAGGCATAAGGTAAGGTGAAAGGTGCTACCTCGATCACAGCCAACGTGGAACTGGTGAACTGGGCTTAAATGAAGAAGTCAGGTGACTGTGAGTGTGTGTGTGACTGCACTGGGATCAGTGCAATCCTGTGACGTGACATATATATTATATGTTTAATAATTGTATTTTCTTTATTGATGATCAGTTTACTATTTCTAAATTATTACATTATCTACAAACCAGTTATTAAGGAGTAGTCAGTGTTTAATAAGATCATTTAGAAAGTCTTTAGTAAATGATTAATAAATTATGTTAATGTACATGAATAAATCTTATTATTCAGACACATGATAATAGTTGCTTTATTAACACACACATTCCTGCCGTAATTCATGAATAAGTCTATTAGTTATAAAGCATTTAGTAGTTGCCTGTTGTTTTTTGAGCTCATCTAAAATCAGGACTATTTATACATTATTAACCATTTACAAAAGAGACGTAAAGACTCATTTGTCTTCCAAACTGAAAAGTTAAACAAACACAACACAGAGGGATAAAGAACACAGAAATATTTTTTCAAGATGCAAAAAGGAAACTGTACAACTGTACACTTGATAAAAGAAAAACAAACCTCTGCAATTTCATAGAAAAAAATTCAAGTGTACAGTTTCATATTTTTGCATCTTGAAATGAATAGTTCTTAATCTCTATGTTGTGTTTGTTTGTTTTTTCTGTTAGAAAAATAAGATAGAGTCTTACAGATAGAGGAAAGATAGAGTCACCGTTACAATCTACTTTGTAAATTCAGATATGCTTATAAATCAAGAACAAAGCATTAATAGCTGTATTTATAAACTTTTTACTAATGACTATTAATGTTGGAACAATGCTTTATAAAGGATTAACTGACTATTTAATAATGTTTAACTAATGATTCATAGCGTGTAGTTATTATGAAGTGTTACCCAAATCACTTTTTATTAAGTTAACACATCATTGGTGAATAAAAGTATCTCAAAAAAGAAAGAATAAAAATGTACTGACCCCAAATTTTTAACAGTAGTGAATATTGTTAGAAAACATTTCTATTGTGCCTTTTATTGAATCCTAAAAAAAATTCAAAAAAGGTTGCAAAAAATATAGAAATTATGTTTAAGAAACAAATTTCGGGAGGAGCACGCACAGGTAATTAACACGGCTGGCTTCTAATTTCCCTATCAGGGCGATGGAAACCTCCTATAAATCATACAAGCCCCCTACATCGTTATCTCATTCGTAGCATCCCTCCACCACCCCTGACGCCATCTATTAAACTGTAGTGAAATATTTGTTATTTTACATGACTTTACATAAATATTTGTAAATTGAATTATATTTTAGAATACACGGCAGATTTTAAATGGCTTTTAATAAAAAAAAAAAGGTTTTCAACTTTTTCCACGATATTGTAGTTATCTACTATATTAACAAAGAAAATTGTGCCACACTTTTGGTTCTTTGCTTTCTCAGGTTCTTGAGGACAATGATTATGGCCGGGCAGTGGACTGGTGGGGGTTGGGTGTAGTCATGTACGAGATGATGTGTGGCCGGCTACCATTCTATAACCAGGATCATGAGAAACTCTTTGAATTGATCCTCATGGATGAGATCCGTTTTCCTCGTACACTTGGACCTGAGGCAAAATCTTTGCTGTCAGGACTGCTTCAGAAAGACCCAAAGCAGCGGTGAGAGACCCCTGATTGTTTTGAAGTCACTTCTAGTGTTGTGCAGTCTTCATGTGCATTGTTTTCATGATTTAATGATGGATAAATTGTGTTAAAGGTAACAAGTGAATGTAGTCATTTGTTTATATGTTTTTGGTTTTTCTTTCTGTAGGTTAGGTGGCGGTCCAGATGATGCAAAAGAAATTATGCAACATAAGTTTTTTGCAGGCATTGAGTGGCAAGATGTTTATGAGAAGAAGGTGAATAATAGTAAAACAGAAAAGGCCTCTATAGCTTGCTTTGTCTATCTATCTGTTTTCTTTTTATTTATTATATAGTTTAAAAAAATCTTTTCTAAGTTTATTATGTTAAGCTAACTGAGACTTGTTATAGCACTTGCATATCATTGCTGTTTTGTTGATTTTGATTGCTTCCATTGTCCTCATTGTACAAATGAAACCTAAATGTAATATTAATGGCATGTCATGGACAAAATGCTTTTTGGGTAATAAAATATTAAGTATATATATATATATATATAGAGAGAGAGGCCACTAAATATACATTCTTTTTTTTCTTTTTCTCCACAGCTTGTACCACCCTTCAAGCCCCAGGTAACCTCAGAAACAGACACTCGCTATTTTGATGTGGAGTTTACAGGGCAGACCATCACCATCACACCCCCAGGCCAAGGTGATCAACCTGTCTTTACAGTGCATGTTAATAACTCTCACTTATATTTGGATAATAGCAAAGGCACCACCTAGTGGTGATTTACAGGTTGCTCTATAAAATAGAAAATAGAAGAACTACTGTACGTTTTTCATTGGAGACTCTTTTTATTTGTGTTGTTTCAAGTATGACTTTTTATTTCCAGATGACAACATGGAGTCCTTTGACAGTGATAGAAGACCCCACTTCCCTCAGTTCTCATATTCTGCCAGTAGCACAGCATAAAAACTCTTTAAAAGAATACTTTACCTAGAAATGTCTTATTAGTTATCATGTAACTTTACCCCCATGTCATTCCAAATCTGTTTTGTTCCTTATGTGAAACCTAATTTTTTTTTATATATATATCCTGGGAAAACTTTAATTTAGTCATTTTTAGAGCTTGACATTATGTCCACACTACTGCATCAGCATCAAATTTTCTACACTGGATGTATCAAAGTAAAGGTTTCAGATCCATTCGACCAGTTGGCAGAAGTAATGGTGCATGGAGTATACCAAAGATGGAACCAGGAATCATTTTCGATATTTGTTGTGTTGTACTATGTCCAGTGTAGACCACTAGTTATAATAAGTTCCATTTGCTTTTGTGGTGTCACATTACAGTTCCTTTGTAGACATGGTGTGACAGTCACCACATTTGTAACAATATGAGGTTAAATAAAGGATGACAGAGTTTTGATTTTGGGGTAAACCTATCCTCACTTTCTACCCACATTTCACTGCTAATAACTTATCCGTAGCTATTGCTGCACTATACTTCTTTTGTAGTAACCCTTTTTTTTTTACAAGAGAATACTAGACTCACAATGTAAACATTTTATCAGTGATCACTATTCAGTCCGATTCTTTATTGCATATTGCTGTGTTTTTAAAACAGGCTTGATTCTCTGTTAGTCATTTATACATTTTTGCAAAGTCACTCTTAAATTTTAAGACGTACTGTAGTGCACTAAAGATAATATTACATTACATTAGTAATTGTCATTTAGCAGATGCTTTTATCCAAAGCGACTTTCAAATGAAGACAATAGAACCAATTAAAATCATCAAAAGAGAAAACAAAATTTAAATTCTGTTATCATTTACTCACTCTCATGTTGTTCCAAACCTGATTTATTTTCTTACTCGCATTTTTCTACTTAAGTTGTACTTAAAATGTGGTCTTTAAGTATGACTGTAGTGTATCACGGTTGTGTTCTATGGGGAGACAATATAACCTAATACCAAAGAAGTGATGAATTACAGTTATGTTAGAGACTTATGTTTGAGTATCAATTTTTTGAAAGATTTGGATTCCCTTTTAGATGGAATGTTCTTTCAAAAGATTCAAAGCATTTGCCAGAATACTCTTCACTATGATTTTTTATTAAATAGAACATTCAGTATAGTAGATTGTTTTGCCCCATTGAGGACATGACTGTTTGCATGAAATATACCGCAATGAACTGAAGGGTTTCAGCAAGTAATAATAGAGGTTAATTAGTTAAATACACAATTTTTAGATTTATTAGATCTGTCCTGCAAATGATGGACGTTTCATGACTCTCAATTGTCAAAAAAGCAAAAGAAAATGAAAAAAGTTGTGTTCGTATGACTTTGTTATCATAGGGGGACATGGTTATAAAGCATAAACTAAAATGGCCAAACAATCAATGAAAATAACTTAATAGCATTCTTACATGGATTTATAATTTAAATGTTTTTTGTTTGTTTGTTTGTTTGTACCCAATATTTATTATGTAATTTTAAATGTTGTATTACATAAATTTATTTAAGAACTGAATTACAAGGAATCGGTTACTAAAGAGTCCAGATCCTTCATTTTGTAAAATATGCTGCAAGCAAATTTGGCCCTTATTTCAGTGTGCTCAAAGTTTTATTAAAGACATTGGGATAAATTATGGTTATGATTTTTTGTTCTTTAATTGACATCAACAACTTGTCAATGCTGTAAATTCAAGCTCTTAAATTTCAAACTTCTGCAAATGTACTGTAGCATATTTTCTCGCTTCAGTTATTTGAGTTATTTTCTTAGCAGAGATGCGGGACAAAAAAAATCCAATGTTTTAGAAAAAAATAAAATACTTTTTTAATTAAAGACCTTGTGCTCTTGTTTTTGTTTGTGTAAAATAAAATGTTTTTATTATTATTGTTAAAGGCCATATTCCCTAAATTTGCTTGTTCATTGTGCAGTTCAGTGCACAGGAGTTTTACAAGAACAAAAATACTGTACGCAGTATGTACAGTGGGCATGCAGAACTGCTAAACTTTAAGTAGCAAAATCCACATCTAGCCATGAAAATGATTGAAGCACATCACCCCATGGTGCTACTTGCATACTGTTGGTGTCTTGTTCTTTCATTCTTAAACAATCTCTGAATCACTGTATTTCTAGTTAGGAATAAGAACTATCAATCACACTGACACTTTATAAAATAATTGATTCACAAGTTCGCGTTTCCTTATGATAACAATCAAAGCGTATTTGGCGTGCTGTCCAGGGAGCAGGCCGGGAGGTCGGTGAACACCGAGCCCTAGTCGATTGAACCCTAGTGAGGGCTGATCCGGCTCGAACTCCGCTCTATAGCTAATAGATAATGCGTTTGAAGTTTTGCAGAATAGATCTAAAGAATGGTTTCACTAAGTGTGCCTAAAGTACAACTTTTTGAGTGTGTAAGCAGTTTTAAAACACCATATAAATGTTTAGCATATTAAAGGGATAGTTCACCCAAAAATGAAAATTAGATGTTTATTTGCTTACCCCCAGGGCATCCAAGATGTAGGT
>JAUMHQ010000083.1:2026518-2044910 GCA_032361165.1 Enteromius paludinosus
AACAAAGCCTTTCAAGGTAACAAAGTATAAAATAAAGAAGCACAGATATTTAGGCCAAAATGAGCAAAGATAAAAATTTTTGTCATTTTATCTTTGTTATTCGAATAGATACACATTACAAATAAACATAATTTGACACAATTATAATTTTTGAGTAAACTATCAGTTTAATGACAAGCGGTGGCATGTTCTGTCCCTTTAAGAGCTGTACACATCTAATATACTTCCACGTTTTTCACTTGATTGTTTATTTTTTCTTTAGACACAAGCAACTGTGTTTAACGCTGTGTGTTTGTATTACTACAATCACATGTGATAAATATCTTAGTTCAGTTATTAGGTGCTATTTGACAGGCTTTTAGTGTGTGCGCGCGCTTCAGGCGTACTCGTTGAAAAAGCGCGTCCGGACAGCACACATATCAAATGTTTAATCAGCAAGACTTTTAAAGAAAATAAAGTACTTTTTTGATTTTGAATCAGTTCAGAGTCTGGTGAGTGTAATTCTACCACTGAGTTAACACTGATGTGAATGTGTGTCGCATTGTGCAGCATATTGAGACGGATATATATCGGATAAAATAACACGATACCACGATATTCCTTAAAAAGGTGATCGTGGTGTAATTTTTATCGTCCACGATCAAAAATCGTCCTATCGCCCACCCCTACATCAACCTCAAAAACAAAATACTTCCACACGTGGCTCTTTCCTCCTTTCTTTTCAACGAGCAGATTCAGAGCCGCCTCATCAGTAGCACCGCCGGTCGCCATCTCTCTGTGCTTTTATGAGGAAGACGCAACTGCGCAGTGTGCACATTTCGGGTAGCGCAGCAAGAACCGGGTTGACCCGTTGCTCGGTACTACCGGTACTTCAGAAAAACCTGGTATCGTAACATTTACATTTTTTTTGTATCGTCTTGTTTCCGAAGCACTGGGTCTTTTGACAACACTAGCTCCGGGAGTGTTTTTCTGCACAGGGGACAGGACGATTGCACTGTATTAAGGAGAGGATGACCGGGGCCATGTATTGTGACATATTGGGCAAAAACCTCCTTCCCTCAGTCAGAGCATTAAAGATGGGTCATGGCTGGGTCTTCCAACATGACAATGAATCAAAGCATACAGCCAGGAAAACCAAGGAGTGGCTCCGAAAGAAGCATATCAAGGTTCTGGAGTGGCCAGTCTCCAGACCTAAATCCAATTGAAAATCTTTGGGAGCTCCGTGTTTCTCAGCGACAGCCCTGAAACCTGACAGATCAAGAGAAGATCTGTATGGAGGAGTGGGCCAAAATCCCTCCTGCAGTGTGTGCAAACCTGGTGAAGAACTACAGGAACCATTTGACCTCTGTAATTGTTACAAAGGCTCCTGTACCAAATATAAAACATTTTTGACTCAAGTGATCAAATACTTATTTGACATAGTAATTCCCAAATAAATTGTTAAAAAATCATAGAATGTGATTTCCACAGTGTATGCCGTGTCTCTCACAGTGGAAATGCACATATGCTGAAAATTGTAAACCCCTTACTTATTGACCTCAATGTATTCAGAAATGTTGATTTTCCATTTTTGTTTGTAATTTCAGGGACCCACCGTAGACAAAAGGATTCAGACTTTTCCTCTACCTCAGAGGAGGAGGTTGAGACCAATTTCAAACATAAACGCTCTCATGCCTCAGCTTCAACTCAGACCCAGCCTCCACAGAAAACTACTCAAATGAGGCTAAAATGTCCGTCTTTGGAAACGGAAGAGGACGAAACTCAGAATGAACACTTCCAAAATTGGTCTACTCATAGTGCAGAAATTGCCAGGTTATTTAACTTTTGTTGTTGTTGTATTGTGATATGCTAATGGAATAGATATGAGTAATTCATTTTTAATTTTTTTGTTTTACATTTATACTTACTTTTTTAGGCTGAGTCAAGATCTAGCCAAAGATCTTGCAATCCTTGCACGTGAAATCCATGATGTTGCAGGGGATGGTGACTCCCAGACATCATCAGGCGTTGCAGCTACCACTTCTCCAGGCTCCATGCCCAATACCCCAGCATCCACTATCTCAACCAGAGAGGAGGTGCACCTTAAGTTTGCTTGCTTGGTGTGATGACATCCCATCATATACATTGACCCATTCCATTACCTTTTTAATTTAAAGCAGAACATGCAGCAAATCTTTATATTTATACTTATTAGCCCAAAGAGGAAAAATGCAGATGGAATATAGGTAATCAAACCTGTTTGATTTGGAGTCTTGGGTTGCTATACCATGGTACACCTCATGATAATTATATTGTGTCCCAAAAAGGACTAAGACTAAGGTAAACGGTTTTTGTTTAATCTTGCGTACGTTTTGTTGTATATTTTCTCTTTTGTGCAGAGACCATATGCATCATTACAGAGGTTCCTGTTACCTCAGGTGCTGAATTCATCACTCATTATTACCAAGTGGTGTCCAAAAATACTTAAATTACTTTCTCTGTGAGCCAGTATCGATGTACTAACAAGTGTCCATTGTCCAGCTTTGAAACCTGTTGTTTAAACTTCTGCCTTTTTTATGCATGAGAGAATTTCCTAATGCATGGAAACTCACTTCCAAATTCACTCCTAAGGCTGTATGTTCACAAATTTCTTTTTTAATATTTGCCAGATGTATCTTGAAGAAACTAGGGTTGAAGTTGCTGTGCTGACTGTGAACATAGAACCCTTTTCTATTCACCATTGAAGTAGCATGATCACTCAGATATTTCCCCAGAGATTTGCTCCTAGAAACCTCCATTGTAATCTGAGCTCAGAGATATTTGTCTCTTAACATCAAATTGAACCTGCCATTGTCATGTCCACCTGTTCTTACTGGTGCTTTCCCATCCCTGATTAATCTGCAGCTGGTACAGCATATACCCGAGGCAAGTCTGAACTATCAAAAGGTTCCTCCAGGCTCAACTAGTCCAATAGACCAGGACTCAAATATGAACGACCATGACAGTTCCAGACGGCGTCCCTGGAACCGTGAAGAGGTCAAATTTGGTCAAATCCTTTGCTCATTACACAATAAACTGATCCATTAGTCATTTACTCAGGGTGTAATAGCCTGCAATAACCAATGGCAGTGTCTCTCAGAAACTGTATAGAAAAAATGCATTTGCATAATTTCTCTTTTTAATCTTTTTATTTATTTTTTCAATCGCAGGTAATTTTGGACAATCTCATGTTAAACCCAGTCTCCCAGCTTTCCCAGGCTATCAGAGAGAACACGGAGCAACTAGCAGAGAAAATGAAGTATGAACAAAAATATATTTAACAAACAAACAAACTTTAGGTGGGCAATCTTGAAGGTATTATTTATTTTTCTTCTACTTTCTTCTGTAATTACATCATGTCTACAAATGACTTGCTAGCTGTAAGTAGAAGAATGGAGAGTTTCATCCTAGAGAATAAAAGAAAATTAGTTTAGTCTAGAATAATCATCAGTATTTATGGTCCATTTTTCCACTAAAGAGACTATATACTCTGCTCAAAAAAATTAAGGGAACACTAAAATAACACATCCTAGATCTGAATGAATGAAATATTCTTATTAAATACTTTGTTCTTTACATAGTTGAATGTGCTGACAACCAAAATTATCAATGGAAATCAAATTTATTAACCCATGGAGGTCTGGATTTTGAGTCACTACACACTGCAGGCTGATTCAACTTTGATGTAATGTCCTTAAAACTAGTCAAAATGAGGCTCAGTATTGTGTGTGGCCTTCACGTGCCTGTATGACCTCCCTACAATGCCTGGGCATGCTCCTGATGAGGTGGAGGACGGTCTCCTGAGGGAACTTCTTCCCGACCTGGACTAAAGCATCCACCAACTCCTGGACAGTCTGTGGTGCAATGTTGCGTTGGTGGATGGACCAAGTCATGATGTCCCAGATTACTGACCCACTGCCATGCCACGGTCATGCAGGAGATTGTTGCGGCAGCAGAACGTTCTTCACGGCATCTCCACACTCTGTCACGTCTGTCACATGTGCTCAGAGTGAACCTGCTTTTATTTGTAAAGAGAGCAGAGGGCTCCAGTGGCGAATTTGCTAATCTTGGTGTTCTCTGGCAAATGCCAAATGTCCATTTTGCAGGGCTCTGGCAGTGCTCCTCCTGTTCCTCTTTGCACAAAGGCGGTCCTGTTGCTGGGTTGTTGCCCTCCTACAGCCTCATCCACGTCACCTGATATACCGGCCTGTCTCCTGGTAGCGCCTCCATGCTCTGGAACTACGCTGACAGTCACAGCAAACCTTTTTGCCACACATTGATGTGCCATCCTGGATAAGCTGAGTGGGTTGTAGACTCCGTCTCATGCTACCACTGGAGTGAAAGCACTGCCACCATTCAAAAGTGACCAAAACATCAGCCAGAAAGCATAGGAACTGACAAGTGGTCTGTGGTCACCACCTGCAGAACCATTCCTTTATTGGGGGTGTCTTGCAAATTGTCTATAATTTCCCCCAGTTGTCTATTCAATTTGCACAAAAGTATGTGAAATTGATTATCAGTGTTGCTTCCTAAGTGGCCAGTTTAATTTCAAAGAAGTGTGATTGACTTGGAGTTACATTGTGTTGTTTAAGTGTTCCTTTTATTTTTTTGAGCAGTCTATTTTAAATGCATGTATCTTCTAAAGGTTCATTTTACCTTTGGGTTACCAAGAGTTTCAAAGCACATAATGCCATTTGATTCTATTAAGATCTTTAAACAAAGAACTAGCAATACTGTCCAAGTTCATTTATAAAATGTTGCACAGAAACCATCCTAAATTTGACCTTCCAATCATCTCTCGAATATGCCTATGTTTGATTTATAGAATGAATGTACAGACAGAAAATGCATGTCTCTTTTAGATATGAAATCTGAATTGAATGGTTTCAGCTGTCTGCCTTGTAAATTACTCCTAATTAATGTCACTAACATATAAAATATCACCAATCATCATAATTTAGAACAGTGAGCTGAAAGACCAGCTTACATTTTCAAAAATGCAATACTCCAACAATAAAAAGCATATGTGACGTCAAGCACTTTTCCACGTCCACATCCAGTTTTAACAAATAGTGCTGGCATGGATTTAAGTATACACACTCTAAGATCCCACAACTATTGTGTCTCTTTTAGAGCTCTATTTCAAAACAAGACAGAGGTCTGGGAGGAAATAGAGGCAAAGATCAATGCTGAAAATGAGGTTCCCATCCTTAAGACATCCAATAAGGTACATTCATTTCAATGTATGTTCCAAAGACCAAACATTCAGTTCAGAGATGTTTCTTTATTAATTTGTTTTATATATTTTCCTCACTTCGTAAGCAGGAAATCTCATCAATTCTCCAAGAACTGCGAAGGGTCCAGAGACAACTTGAGGGTCAGTTTGTTAGCATTAGATTTTGACATTTGTATGCTACACATTCTGGTGCTTCCCCACAGTATATTTATTGGTGTTTTATCTTTGTCATACCACAGTGATTAACACTATTGTTGAACCTGGAGGAGTAATCAAGATTCACACAATGGGAACTTCTCCCACGGGAAAGACCAAATCTGTTTCCAAGGAGTTTACCAGCCCCACTTCTGCTAATGCCAATGCAAGTGCAAAGCGAGGTCCCAGGGCCCCCGAGGGAGGTCGATATGTAGTTTAAGTTTGCTTTCAACAAGGGCGTAGCCATTAGCTTGCTTTGCAAAAAAACAAAAACAAATCACAATCATGTCAATCATGTACTGCACATCTCTTTGGAAACTGCCATATTCATGGCACATTTGTGAAAGTATTGTAAGACTATCCGTGGTGCAAATAGGCATATGCTTTCTCAAACACTGCGGACACTACTCCACAAGCTAAGGAAGGTGTAAACATTGTTTTCTTCAACAGTTGTAATCTGTGGCTTGTTTGAACGATTGTCCAAATGGCAAATTATCATTTATGATTGAGTGGGTGTGTCAGTGTATTCCTGTACCATGTCTGTTGTGGTCTCATTGATTTAAAACCATGTAGCATTCAATCTGTTGTTCATTGTCAATCATGAAGTACTTGGCTGCTACAAAACTTCAGCATAAAAAATGGGTGAATACACAATACTAAATAAGTGCTTGCCCTCAACAGGGGCATGGCCACTAGCTTGCTTTGCAAAAAAAAAAAAAAAAAGATATTCATGAGCTGTTTTAAATATAATGCTATAAAAGATAACAATCAAATATTGGTGCTTTTCAGATTGTGGCTACTGTTTATTTCCCAGACAGCAAGTTAAAATGTTAAAAGTAAGCAACCTTTGGCATAGATTGTTTCTTTTTGTATTTTTATTTTGCAACTACACCATATTATGTCTAAAGGTGTCAGGGGGGTTGATTTATGTGTGTAAGCGAGTACTAGATTATGTAGAATCTTGCGTGATGCTGTGAAGTATTGTTGCTGTGTGTTAGAGGTGAAAACTTGAAAAACGGGTTACCTTCACCCTGCCCCCTATATATTATGCTTTTATGATTGTATGCAACAAAATTATTATTTTTAATTTAGGTTGCCAAAAAAAAATCATCGGAGCAATCAAAAAGCAGCTGGATGTAACAGGCTATCGCCCTCATGTTTGTATTGCCATTTTTTTTTATTTTTATGTCATATACTCTTACGTATTTGTGATTTTGAATGTTTTAAAAGCATCAAAATGATGTTGAGATATCCTTAAGAAAAGAATGAAATCCAGAACAAATATTTAATTTTGAAAATTGCACATTAATTAGCAGGGTAAGACAGGGTAAGATACCCCTTGAGAGAAGATGATTTTTCTCTTGAACATAGATGCCACAAAACACAACTGATACAGTAAATGGCTTTGCTGTTTTTGAATTAGACTACCTAAATTCTTTGGGATAAGATACCCCTCCCACAACTGGCCCCAAGCAGCATGCTGTTACAAATGTATTTTTATTAAATTAAATTAATACAACCATGTACCAATATAAAGATATTTGCTCTTCATTAAAACCTTTGGCAGTTTTAGTTTATAATGTTGCTGTAACGATGTAGCTTGAATAAAAATATGGGGAACACAATATGTAAATATTCATTTGCCATATAATATAGTAAATGCACATTGTTCTTAAGAGTGGCATTTTACTCATCTTACCCTTGCTATTTTAGCTTGAGACTGGCCAATATTATTGTGACATCCAGTAGCTTGTGATGACAACATCATGAATGTGCAGTGAACCAACAACATACAAGAACACCTTTTTGTGTGCCAGGGTCCCAATAACACATTAAATTATTTAGTAAACGATTAAGATTGATCGTTAAGATTGTACTTGTTTTGTATCTGTAAGTGTGATTTTCCATTACAGCATTTTTCTTTTTACCATGTTTTGTTAAAGAGTCTTGCAATCCCAGTGTTGAGGTAATGTTTTTAAATATCTGCACTAAGAAATGATTGTATACAGCATTAGTCTTATGGTTTAGAGGTTCACTATCAGTTTGCTTTAGTTTTTTTGGCTGTGTGTTATGGATGGTATGTATCAAATGCAAAGAGATAACTATTTTGAAATTATTGCATGTGAGCCCAAGCTAGGACTTGTGTACAGCTGTGTGTGTGTTCACTTATAGAGCAGTACTGCAGCAAGTTGATGATGAACAACTAACATTTATAAAGCCTAGTAATTGCACACAAGGTGCAATTGTGTTTTGTGCTGGAGTACTCCAGTTATGCTCTCCTTATGTATTTCTAAATTTACTCTTTTTTTCTTCGTCACCCACAATACAAGGCTTGTAAATACATTGAATATAAAGGAAACATTCAAAGCTGGCAGTGTTATATTTGTGTTCTTGTATCTAAATCTGAAAACACAAATTGTTGTTAAATTAATCTAAGTGGCTTTGCTCTGTGGCAACTGCAATTATCTTGTGATGACAGGTTCAATATCCATTCAATATTTGTATCTATTGTTTTTTCTAGTCTTCACATTTCTTAACACCTTTTTTAAAGATATAATCTGTAATTTTAGCAATCACAAATGAAGATTGTATTCTAACAAGACGACAGATACAGAAAAGGAGTCATAAATATTGCTGATTTGACTATTTGACTAAAGACCGCATTTAAATGGGACATAAAAAACTGCAAGTTTACAAGTTGAATTTTCTTTGGTTTTAATATGGAGTGAATTTTCACTTTCACAAGTATTTCTTGATGCATTTGTAATAAGTCCGACAGATAAGGAAATTTATAGAATCTTAAACAACAGAAACACAGTGATCAATGAGAAATGTTATCACAGGCTGCAAAACCAAGTGTTTCAGATGCTAAAACTTACTGGGTTAATATTTGTCTTGTAATTGTGACATACCCCAATACCTGAATATTTGATTTTTTGTAAAGATCGTAACAAATCTTAATGCAAGCTTAAGTAGCATCATTTGTGTAAGATAAAAAAAAATAAGTAACCGTCAAGTTTTTAAACATTTGGATCTAGTCTGGACAAAAGCAATCTGCCTAAAGTCATTAGTCAAAGACTAGGTTTAGGTTAAAAAACAAACAAACAAAAACTTTGTTCCATGCATGACATTTACAATAATAATAACAACAACTTTAAAATGTCTTTCAGTTAAAAGTCAAATAAAACCCTGTTTTCAAATGGTCCATTTCATTTAGAATCTAGACGAAATAAGACTAGAAGAAACCCTTAGCTCAAATAATACATTATTTAAATTTTTGGGTAAGGTATTTAAATTATTTATAAACAAGAATGTAATTTACATGTATGTCAAATGACTACCAAATACATACATGTACAGCAACTATCAAATATGTTATAGGTATAACAGAAAGAATGAATGTACAACACAAACTGTACAACAATATTTACACTTTCTTCCTGACATTTAGACCAATAAAATCCACATGCTTCCCAATATCAGCAGGCTACATACAGTGTCCAAATAAACACAGAAAACAAAATGTAAAGAAAATTAGTTTTGAGGTTTAAATTTTCCAGGATGATTTATTTGGCTACAGCATGATATATGCTGACCATACTGTACAAATTTGTCTTCAGTGGTGAAAAAAAAGAGAGAAATTAAAGAAGAAAAATTTCACAGCCAACGATTTTCTAAAACCTTTGAAACATACAATAGATGTGGCTTAAAACAACTTATTTTATCTTATGTTTTGGAATTTTTCTCTGAGATTCTTGACAACACTGTGCTGATTAGAATCATCCTTTTTCCCAGAATCCAGTGCATTTTGAACAGCATTGTCTGAGGATTCACTATAGGATGAAGCTTTCTCATTTTTTTTGCACCTGTCAATCTTAGGTAACTGTTCTGCCTTAGATCCTCCATCTTCCCTCAAATGGTATTCCTCTGACTCCTGATATGCCCGACAGCGGTCAATAACAGCCACGATTGAGATCTTCTCACGAGATGTTGGTGAACGAATTAGGACGTAGCTGTCATCTGTTCCTTCTGTTGTTATTTCCTCTTTCTTACACTCTTGTGTTGACAGGTCCATCTTTACTGGTGGCACTTTCTCAACCACAATTATTTTCTTCTCATTTGGAAGGGTAGCTTGAGCGGAGATATAGAAGCCACTGCTGGCATTTTTACTCTGAAGATCACTTAAGTACAAACTACCCCATTTTTGGTCCAGAGAACCTGCACGCTGGGTCCGAGTCAGCAATTCTCCTGTATCTCCTCCTGGATAAAACTTGTAAACCGAAGAGTCTGTGGAACCATTAGAGGTGACTAAATGGCTAGAAGAGCAGCTAGAGCGTCTTCTAGAACTGTCAAACATCTTTTCTTCCACTGAGTGACTTTGGCCTACTGTTGGCTGAGCAGACGAGATACCGAGGTGTGCATATTTTGAGCAAAGTTCACGGACGTCCGGCCAGTTGAAGCTCTCAGGTGGTGGACTAAGAGGACTCCTGGAATGGGACAGGTGTGGGGACAAGACCTTTGGGCTACTGACAGAAGCGTGTTCTGGGCTTGGAGTCATAACCTGAGCCTTCTTGTCTCCATCATGATTAGGCTGTTCATATGGAGCCATTGAGAGCATCAAGTCTGTTTTAACTGTTAATCACAAAATGACAAATGTAAGTAGAGCAGCAAACATAGGATAATTTTAATTAGTGCTGTTAAATTATTAATCATGATTAATCACTTCCAAAATATAAAATAAATAGTTTGTGTGTGTACAGTGTATATTATTTATAAATATACACACAGTATATATTCAAAATATTTACATGTAAATACATTTATATATATATATTTCTCTTGTATGTATATATATATATAAATAGAAATATGATAACATTCAAAAGTATTTGAAGTATCCATCTTACCTTTGGTCTCTTTCTCTGGCTTTTCTTCCACCACCGAAAGCAGGTTCCTCTTGGCCAACCATGCATCTCCTGACTCCTGACTCTTCTGTCTCAACATTGGTTGTGTGCACTTGACGCGTTGACTGTATTTCCTTGCCAGATGAAACACTTTGTTTTGGGATGAATCTGCATCTTCTGCTGACTGAGCTTCTGTGTCCCTCTCATCTTCAATCTCTGCTCTCAACCGGATAACTCTGGGGGCTGGAACTTTAAGAGGCTTACATTCATCTTCCCATTGTCTGGGTCTGATGGCATCACTCTCACTGGCTGCATGATTTTCCTTCTCCTTAAAAGCTAATGGTGTAGAGGACTCCTCCCTGATAGTACTCAGATCTGAATCTTCAAACATAATCAGTCCATCGCTGATTGTTGTTTCTATCTTTCTTCTCTGGCATGGATCCTTCCTGGAGAGGCTGGGCCTTAGTGCTTTGTGGTCCCCTTGACATCTAGTGACCTCTTTTTCCATATCTTGCCAGACTTTGATCATTTCAGAGGATGGACGGAAAACCTCTTCCTCATTACTCCCAACTATAGACTGAAGTTTGATGGGACCATCTACATCAAAGTCAAACAGGTCACCATTTATGTCATGCCTAGAGAAATCTGTGGAAGTGCCGATAACAGGTTGTTCCAGAGTAGCTGGATTTGCATCGGTTTCTGACAGAGCCAATGTAACCAAAATAGATTCTGTGTGTGAGTTTTGAGCTGTAATAGGTCCAGATTTACTGGTGGTCTTCTCTAGGGCAAGGTCTTTATCTTTTGGAATGCTGTTAAAACGACTAACTGAATTTCTAACAAGCCCGCTTGGAATGTAAGTGAGGCTCTCTCTACGCTTCAGGCTGAATGTAGCATCCTGGTGTTCTGCATTCTCATAGTAGCTCCTAATCTTATCAATGAGTAGTTGGTCTTGCCTGGACAACACTGAATCCCTTCTTCTGTAGATGGTTCGATCCAAGTCAAAAAGACTGTCCTCTCCTGAAGACCTGATCACGAAGTCTTCCACAAGTGCTTCCTGGGTCAGTGGAACTCCATGTGACTCAGAGCAGGTGCTGGCAAGGCGATGTTGGTGCTCATGGGCATCTCCTAGACTTAGAGTGCTACCGGTCCTGCTGGGAATCCGTGGGGATACGCAACCGAGGGAGCGCATTTCCTCTGTGCTGACGCTACTACGCCGTGCATTGCATGCAAAGTGTTCAGCAATGACACTGGCCTTATCGAGCACAGATGATGGTAGGATGCTAGTGGAGTCTAGTTTCTCTTCTACATCCTCCTCTTCCTCTGAAGAATCACCAGGTGTGTCTTCCTGCTGTAACAGTGAAGAGGCCTCTTTTTTAGGACCTTTCTGATCATGTTTGTCTCTTGCAGAATCCAGATCCTGGATATCTGGTTTGTCCATCTCTTTGGACTCTGGATCACAAAACACATCTGGCTTTAATTTCTCAGTGGAACCCCAGTAAGAGGTTATTTGCAGGTTTTGAGATTCGTCCTTGAGAGTATAAGAAGGGGAAATCGAGATATAGTTAGTGTTAATTTCATTGATCTCTGGGTTTTTTTCAAAAAAAGCTGGATATTGCCAACAAAGTCTAGGTTACGAACGTAACCCACGTTCCCTGAAGGAGGGAACGGAGACGTTAAAGATGGGAACTCGCCAGAGAGACCAATTGCCTTTGAGCTCTTTACTAAAGGCCAATGAAACATTGGCGTGCACTGATTGCGCTCAGGTTTTCGCTGAAGAGCCGTTGCCGGCGTCAGCGCAACCTCAGAGTCGTGGCAGGAGAAAGTGTAACGTCTCCGTTCCCTCCTTCAGGGAACATGGGTTACCTTCATAACCTAGACGTCACCCTTTCAGTCGAATCACTTCGATGTTACAGATGGGAACACCCATGGAAAAGCCCACGACTGTTACGCTGAGATCCCCCTGCCAACTGGCGAGATTTTTAGTTTTTCCAGTTTGTTAACAGAGAAATCTGCACGTAACCTTCCCAACCCTCTGCGGCCCAATAAGGGGGGCGCGACAGAGTTGCTTTCTGTGGTGCTGAAAGCAGGCGTTTGAGGGCGGAGCACATGAGTTAACACAGTTTTGGCATGTGGAAATAAAGAAATACAATATATCGATAAAAATGTTATGGATATAATTGAAGGGAAACACAGCCTTCTGGCTGACTGTGGAGAAATGAAATTTGTTGCCACATCTCTGACCTACTCCGCTCTAGTCTGACTGCAGGGCAGGGAGGACTCAGGTTACGCACATTCAAGGGAACACTTAGATATTAAGCGTGGGTCCTGTGGGAGCGGCGCAGCAAGCCGGCACCAGCCGATCTCCTCGCTCACCTGCTGTCCTGATCCAGGACGTGAGAAGACACGGCCTCTACGTGGAGGTCGTAAAACCTGGCGAAGGTGTTGGGTGTCGCCCAGCCTGCAGCTTTACAGATATCTGCTAAAGAGGCGCCGTGAGCCAGCGCATAGGACGAGGCAATACTCCTTGTTAAGTGAGCTCTCAGTTCTAAGGGACAAGGCTCTCCCTAGTATAAATAAGCCAGGGAGATGGCTTCTACCACCCAGTGACCCAACCTCTGTTTGGTGACCACATTCCCTTTCTGCTGTCCACCGAAGCAAATAAAAAGCTGCTGAGAGCATCTGAAGCTCTGAGTACGGCCAATGTAGAGGCGCAGCGCGCATACAAGACACAACAACTCAAAGGTTGGGTCTGCCTCCTCCCGGGACAGAGCTTGCAGGTTCACCACCAGCCGGCCCGAGGTCTCAATATTACATGAGAATCAGCCGGGCCGAACTGTAGGCACTCTTCGTCGACAGAGAAGGCTTGTAGATCCCCTACCCTCTTAATAGAGGCCAGCGCTATAAGGAGCGCTGTCTTCAGTGTAAGATATTTAATATCTGCCGAGTGAAGGGGCTCAAAAAGGAGCCAGCCGCAGCCCAGCAAGGGCGACAGCTAGGTCCCAAGAGGGCAAGAGGTGTGGTCTCGGGGGATTAACCCGACACGCACCTCTAAGGAATCGAACGATGAGCTGATGCTTCCCAAGGGACGCGCCCTCCACTGCGCCGTGATATGCGGCTACGCACAGTGTCTGTGCGATGAGACTCACTGAGGGAAAGGCCTACTTGAGCCCCGGAGGCCAGCTGCACGCTAGAGCATCCCGGCCGAGCGCCCGAGGGGACTCACGCAGGGAATACAACAGCGGGAAATGGGTCGATTTGGGAGAAGCAAAGAGATCGATCTGGGCTTCTCTGAAGTGATCCCAGATTCGCTGAACTACCTGGGGGTGGAGCCGCCATTCTCCAGGGTGGGTGGACTGCCGTGAGAGCTGATCCGCTGCCCGGTTGAGTAGCCCTGGAAGATGAATAGCGCGCAGCAATTTCAGCCGCTTGTGACTCCACAGGAGCAGATGGCGGGTGAGCTGTGACATACGGCGGGAGCGTAGACCACCTTGTTTGTTGCAGTGCGAGAAACACTGCCAGCAGCTCGAGCCAATTGACATGCCAAAGCAGTCGGACACCTGTCCAGGGACAGTGAGAGAGGCATCCGTGTTGACCATGACATGCCTCGAAATCTACCCTAGGGGTAAACCGACCCGTAGAAAAGCAGGATTGGACCACGGGCTGAATAGGCGGCGACACTCTGGGGAAACGCCGATCCGAAGCGTGCCACGGTGCCATGCCCATCTCGTGACCCAATCATGTAACCATCGCTGAAGCGGTCTCAAATGTAACAAGCCCAGCGGCGTGACCTGGAGACTTGAATCGCATAGCCAAGGCGTACCGTCCGAATCAACCACTGCGAGGGGCTGGGGAGCACAATCCACGCTCTGAGCCTCTTCGACAGGGGTATCATGGGAGCGTTGACCACCGTGCCAGCAGGCGGGGTCCCGTGCCCGTGGCCAGCTCGACATCGTTGTGCAGCCAGCCTGGCATCGAAAAAGCGAGCCTTCTCGGTGTCCGGCACCTGCGCCAGGTTTAGCCAAAGGTGGCGCTCCTGGACCACCGCAGTGGGCATCACCTGGCCAAGGGCTCGCGCTGTGACTTGCCCGCTAGAGCAGACGACAGCTTACGTTCCTTGGACGGGTGCAGAGGCTGGCCCCTCCAGGAAGCAGCCCTGTGTGGGCACAGATGTATTGCCACAGCGCCCTCGACCTGGGGAACAGTCTCGTACCCCCATGGCTGTAAGCCATCGAGCATGGTGAGGGCCGAAGGGCTAGGGCGCAAGCGTGACGAGTAAGGGGCTCGCCACAACCTGGTCAGCTCTTCGTGCACCTCTGGGAAGAAAGGAACTAGGGGAGAGCGCGGCGGTGCCGCATCTCTAGCCCCCAGGAACCAATCATCCAGACGCGAAGGGTCGGCCGCAGGCACACGGGGCACCTGCAGACTGATTCCTGTCCGCCGCAGAGGCAGCCTCACCATCAAGACTCACCCTCTCATGGCATAGAAGACGCCTCAGCCTCTCGGGGTGCACTGAAGGACACACTCGGCCCTGCTACGGGGGGAGCGGTGTCCTCCGCAAGCACCACGGGACTATACGGTGCCGCAGAAGTCCGCGCGGTATTGGAACTGGACGGGAGCATTATGAACCGCGAATGGTCCAGCGCTTTCCCACAGGAAGGACGCGAGGGGAGCCTGCTCACGAATGAGAGGCGGTCCTCAACGTAGCCATGGTCATCCGCTCGCAATGAGCGCATTGACCATCCACAAACGCCGCCTGAGCGTGTTCTCGGCCCAGACACGACAGGCAGCGCTCGTGACCATCCGAAGAGGTGAGGAAACTTCCACACCCAGAAGCGCACGGCTGGATCGACATCCCGTTACAGAATGCTTCACCAGCCGTAAAGAAAATGCTCTTTCTTCCTGGTTGCCCAGGGAAGACCTAACGCAGCAACTCCGTGCACTCAGAGGTCTTTGCTCACTGGAAATGCAGATGACTGGCACAGCCGGCCTTGAAAAAGGCCACCAGCCCACAGGAGCTGCCCAGAAACGCTGTCAGATGAGAGAGGAGGTCTTGCGGGAACTCCTCCAAACGATCCTTCCTTCACTTTTTCGATAACACACGAAAAACACCAGGGGATCTCCAGCTCCAAAAAAGCAACGGCTCTGAAGCGAAAAGCTGCAGGTGCCCTCTTATACTCACACAGTGATGAGGTGCACCTGAGTGCAATCAGTGCACGCCAATATTCATTGGCCTTTAGTAAAGAGCTCAAAGGCAATTGGTCTCTCTGGCAAATTCCCATCTGTAACGTCGAAGTGATTCAACTGAAAGGGTAACCTTGTGATACAAAAATGTCAAAATATCACATTTATAAACATTGGTTAGGTAAACTGTGATTAATAATGCAAATTAAAATCAGTAGGTAGAATTTTAGTCCTAGGTGTAAAGTATTAATACTAATACAATTTACGTAGCAAACATAAATTAAACAATTTTAATTAAACAACTAACCTGTTCTGAGACATATTTTTCATCCTTGAGATATGCCTCCACCTGTTCAACTGATGGGCCATTTTCTCTTTTAAAGTTGTTCTCTGTGTTCTCACACCCCTCTTCCTCCTAAAATAAAAACATGTTTTTAGGGATGTTTGAGAAAACCATTAACTTTAGAGTCATTAGCAAGTCCAGATGAAATCACCAGATGTTTTCCATGCTGATTTCAGAAAGAAAATGTGTATTCTTGTATTTATTTATGCATTGTTTGTTTTTTTTAGACAAAATAGAAAAATATTTTTAACACAATATTTTACATAATTACTACAAACGTGTTAATGTTTAAAATAAAATTAAAATATATATATATATTTATAAGGGCCGGGACTTTAACACGTTAATTTAGATTAATTAATTACACAAAAATAAGGCGTACATTTTTTTTACACATTTTAATCGCACTTATTTTTGCACCACGGAATGTTTCTCACTGGATGAGTTTCAGCGGACCAATTATATTGGAGCACCAACTAGCGTCTAATGTTCTGAATGTACTTGAAAGTAGGGATGCACCAATCCGGATCGGCCGATATGTTTGCGCATTTTGTCAGTAAGGCTGGTCCTGTAATCAGCGGTAAATGCCATCAGGTGCATGATATCACATTGAGCGGTATATACTACACACAGCCGTTGTTCACTGATGAACTGCGCAAATGATAATGAACATGGTTTTGCGCAGCTCGTCAGTGAACAACGGCTGTGTGTAGTATATACGGCTCAATGTGAAACTACGCATGGCACAATATTGGTCTGTTGGACTTGGTTGAACAAAAATAATCAATATTTTGTTGCTTAAGCTTATGTATTCAGCCATTATTCAATGGTATACTAAAATATGAAAAACATATGAAAAAAAATGACTTCTCACTGTTCTCAGGTCAAATATTTTATATGCGATTAAAATGCGATTAATTTCCATGAATTAATTACAAAGCCTCTAATTAATTAGATAATTTTTTTTAATCGAGGCCCGGCCCTAATATTTATATTTTATTTAAATAAACAAAAGATGGAGAATAGGTAGAACTTTGAGAATGGTGTCAAAATCTGGAACTTCCTGAATAATTCTGTGCACACAGATTCCATCTGGGCGTGTTGCTTTCAAAATAACAGATCATAACCAATTTAAACATTTATGTTAATGCAGTAAATATAACAACTGCTATTACATGCACATCTTAGTTACCATGTTTAAATCGACATTGAACATTTAAAACAATGTTATGTAAACTGGGAATATCAATCAAGTGGATATGGAAATCACTTGTTCACCATGTCCTACTACTAGCGATATCATCTGTTTTAAAGAGTTTTTGTCCTAACCTATCCTGTTTTGTTTAACACTTGCTTATTTTCATGACTTTGCATTGGAAAGCCACATACACAAACAAATCTCGCAGAACCTGAATTACTACTCTTTCTATACAGTGGGTACGGAAAGTTTTCATACCCCCTAACATTTTTCACTCTTTGTTATATTGCAACCATTTGCTAAAATCAATTAAGTTCATTTTTTTTTTCATTATTAATGAACACACAGCACCCCATATTTACAGAAAAACACAGAATTATTGACATTTTTGCAGACCTTTTGCTCTGACACTAATATATTTAACTCAGGTGCTGTCCATTTCTTCTGATCACCCTTTCATTTGAGTCCAGCTGTGTTTAATTATACTGACTGGACTTGATAAGGGAAAGCCACACACCTGTATATATAAGACCTTACAGCTCACAACGCATCAGAGCAAATGAGAATCATGAAGTCAAAGGAACTGTCTGAAGACCTCAGAGAAAGAACTGTGGCAAAGCACAGATCTGGCCAAAGTAACTAAAAAAAATTCTGCTGCACTGTTCCTAAGAGCACAGTGGCCTCCTTTGGGACGACCTGGGGGCTGTTCCATAAAACAAGTTTACCAAATAAGCCAGGTTTATTTCAGTTAGTCTGACTTACCGTCATTTGATTTGGTTTAAAATAAGTCAGACTAATTAAAGCAAGCCCGGCTTATTTGGTAAACTTGTTTTATGGAACAGGCCCCAGAAAATAACGAAGGAGTGGCTTCACAACAACTTCTCGAATGGCCCAGCCAGAGCCCTGACTTAAACCCAATTGAGCATCTCTGGAGAGACCTAAAAATGGCTGTCAACCAACGTTTACCATCCAACCTGACAGAACTGGAGAGGAACTTGATGAGTCCCAAAAAGACTCGTGGCTGTATTAGATCAAAAGGGTTCTTCTACTAAATACTGAGCAAAGGGTTTGAAAACAGTACTTAGGAGCATGGAATATTTCAGTAAAAATTGAGTCTGCAAAAATGTCAACAATTCTGTTTTTTTGTCAATATGGGGTGCTGTGTACATCGAGTAAAAAAAAAAAGAACTTAAATGATTTTAGCAAATTGCTGCAATATAACAAACAGTGAAAAATGGGATACATATGGGATCTCGCATGAGAGACCGTTCGTCTTCGAGTCTTTGAAAAAAGGCCAATGAATATTGGCGTGCAATA
>JAUMHQ010000083.1:2084593-2098449 GCA_032361165.1 Enteromius paludinosus
CACAATCCCTGCCGGACCTGGGACTCGAACCCACGACCTTTTGGGTTACAGGTCCGACTCTCTATCCATTAGGCCACGACTGCCCCATGAAGTATAGTAGTATATGCTGATTTAAACATGTCTTTAGCAAGTGCATTTGATATGTACTGTAAGATGTTTTGTTTTGTGCCTTGCGATTGGTGTTGTCTGAAATGGAAAAACCTGTTAATTAGGAGGTTTACATACTTTCAGCCTAGTCGTGTTCCTATTATGTAATACATTTGGAAGCTTACACCCTGTCAAGGGCTTGGAAACACCCATCTTCAAAACCTGAAAGATTTCTGTCCCTCTATAAAAGTTGAATTTAAGTAATTGAATCATATGAAATATTAGTATGCCTTCATGTACATTACAAGAACTCTGGAGAGACTTTTATCTAAAACTCTTCCACATTTTATAAAAAAAAAATAAAAATCTTAGAAATGTAGGTTTTTTTAAAGACAAACAAACTACTTATGGATTTGAAAAGATTTGAGGGTGAGTGATGACAATTTTCTTTTTAAGTTAACCTATGCCCTTCACCTGAAGAACTTCAGGCTATTTCACACCACACCTACAAATGCAGAGCAACACTGACAGCTGACCGATTACAGTCACTTCTAAGACATTCTAAGACCTGACAAACGCCAATTCAAGATGTGCAACTGGCAAAAACAAACACCGACCAACACCAACAGACGCCAGAAGCAGTAAAACACTGATAAGTCAACGAACATGTCAGTTGTAGTTGGCATGTGTATGAACTGGCCTTTAGCCTCCTTGAAGGTGAAGTGTATCCTTTTCTTTTTTGCTGAAAATATTTTATCCTCTTATGCACTTTATGTATACCCTAGCCCATGCCCCATGCATAAAAAACTAAGAGTATTTTGGGCTTAAAGAGAAAATGTAAACACTGTGTGGCTCTGTCATGCTGTCAAAACACTGCTCTGTTTGTTTTAGCATCCAGACCAGCCTGACAGAGGACTATCTCTCAGTCGAGCCAATGGCAGACTGGGGAACTGCTGATGAAATCTTTTGGAAAATAATCTTTGTTTTTTTCGTTTTTGTTTTTAAATCCTGTCAAAATCCAGCATCACAGAACTTACACCCCACACTGAAAGAGTTACAACATTGACACTCAAACTGTATTTGTTCTTGATACATAGACAAATTAAGTGTGCTGACTGACTGAAAATAGGACTTGCGCATACAAAGCTGGGCTGAAGAAAGAAAGGTATTTATCCTGCAATTGTTCATGGAAACGTGGTGTTTTGTTTTTTTAAGTGCAATTGATAATCCAGACCTGAACTATCTTATGGTAATATGTCAATGAAAAAGGCCTTATTAAAAGGTGGAATTAAAGGCTCATCGCGATTTGATTTACTGCACAGCTAGGTGTTGATTTATCCAATTACATGACTGGATTCCGGGATTCCCTCTGCATCAGAAATAATACGGATTTAATATTTTTATCTTCACGGAGGGATGGTGCTCGAGAATATGGAACATGATCAACGTTTTTCCACATTTTGCAAACTGGATATCTATCTTCAATGACAACCCAGCGATAATTTTTCGGATACCCAAAATATTCCCATACTGCAGATTTTAATTAGTTTTTTGGTGGGAGATTAGAATTTGCAGGCTCTGTATCGGACCTTTTCTCCGCTGTATGGGTATGGGTGGAGTCTAAGCAGTCAAGCGCAAAGAAGTTGCATATACACTGCAGCGCGGGTGAGAACTGGTTTCGTTCAAAACCGGCATACTGTTACAATGGGGGGCAGTCGTGGCCTAATGGATAGGGAGTTGGGCTTGTAACCTAAAGGTTGTGGGTTTGAGTCCCTGGTATGGCAGGGATTGTGGGTGGGGTTAGTGAATAACCAGCACTCTCTCCACCTTCAATACCACGAGTGAGGTGAGACCCTTGAGCAAGTTCCCCTAACTGCACCCCGGGTGCCGCAGCAATGGCTGCCCACTGCTCTTAATGTGTGTTCACAGCGTGTGTGTTGTTGTTCACTTCTCACTGCTGTGTGTTTGCACGTTGGATGGGTTAAATGCAGAGCACAAATTCCAATCCCTGGCCCCAAGTCACTTCACTTCACTTCACCCCTAACTGCAGCATGTCATTAACACTTGCATACAGCATATAGAACTGGTTATCAAAAATATAATGATCTAATCAAATCCAAAACAAATCATTTTGCTATACTACTGTGGGGGATTTCCGTCGTTCACATTTTTAAATCTGCCACCAGTTTTAATGAGCCCCAAGTCAATTTACTATTTTTAGTTTAAAAGACAGACATTTTTAAACACTGATGGGTAAAACTCCTCTCTGAAATCTGCCTCTATATTTTTTTTCCACTGTGTGCTGAGGGAGACATTTTATTAAGGTAAGATGAACTATATTTGCACATGTGGTTTCCAACTATTCTAAATAAAGTTACCAGTGTTCATAATCCTTTAATTACTTTCTCCTAGTTCATATCGAGACAATTACAAAGTTTATTTCGACCAATGAAATGCAGACACCACTTACCAAGTTGAAGTGACTCCTACAGCTCCAAAAAGCAGGCATGGTGTGACATGGAGACATAAGAAACTAAATCTTTCCCTGAGGCTTGGTTAAAAGGAGGGATGGGAGGGGTTTAATAACACAGCTGGAGAACAACAATGAACAAACACCCCTCACAGCCCAGTGCCAGATCACATGACAAGGCAAAGCACAGATACAAGAGGGCCTATTCTGGGAGCATCTACGGAGCTCCACATTAACCTATGCACACTTCTGACAAGAAGATATACACAAACACGGAATACAAACATGGATGTCCTGCATTACGAGGTGGAAGGTATATTTGAAAAAACTAACTTCCTTCTGGAAGACGTGCATTAAACCACTGTTAAAATTAATTTAGATAGGATTTGTTCATGAACTTTTTAGAGGTGTCATACAGTACTTTTGGTTGAATAGACTGTGAAAGTACAGAAATCTCTTAAAATGTCTTAATTTCGTGTTTTGTAGATGAAAGAAAGTGTTACGGGTTTGGAAAAACATGAGAGTGCAAACAGTAAGAGTTTTTAATAGTGACAGTAAATCATTTAACATGTTTTGGTGAATTAATCTAAAGCCTAAATTAGTTTGACAGTAGTCATTACCTTCCATAGCGCTTTTTCCAATGGAAAAAAGAAACTCATACAAGTTTCAAGAATTTTCTTTTTTGATAGAACTATCCCTTTAGGTATTCAGTATTTTTTACAATTTTAACATATAGAATTTCTCACTCTGAAATTAGATCAAAAGCCCAAAACACCTACATGACTTATACATATCAACCAAATATCTATCAACAGGCTCAGGATTTTAAAACATTTGCCTTCCCGGTCAAAGTAGGACAAGATACAGTGTCATGCCATAACATCAGAAGATAAGAGTCAAATTCATTAAAGTTCTCAACTTATCATAAAAATCCAAACAAAAAAGGTACTCCAGTGCTGACCCAAATAGTTTTTCTTAGAGAATGGGTTTAAATCGACAGCCAATCTACAATAGCATCGACAATCTTTGTCCCAAATATTCTTTCATCTTAGACAAACTAACAAGTGGTAAAATAAATTGCTCAATCTTTTTTTTTCTTCTAACAACTGCCTCATCTTGTGGTCACTGATCACATCAACTGCCTGTTTCGTGGCCTCATGGAATAGAAAAATGTCCACTAGTTGTACATTTCAGAATCTCAGTATGCCATCTGGTTGTTTGACTACTGTATCATGAAACAGCAAATTTGGATGCCCTACTTATTTGACATACTGTTTTTTGGATGTGAAGCACATTCTGACAAAATGAGCTCTCAGTAAAAATTTTATGAAAATAAAAAAATATTACCTCACTTTCTAGGCTATACATGATAAACACATACCATTCACTATTGTGTCACATAATGTAGACACGCATACCATATCAGTTTAAAAAGCTTCCAAGAAGCTCTAACTAGTCACTGAATGTAACTATCAGAGGAAGCAATTATAGGAAATAGACGAAGAAAACTAAAAATAAGGATTGATCTGAGACATCTCTCTGCATGATTTCACACAGGCATGATTACTGCTTCCAAGAAAGCTGATCTGCAACTAGTCCCTCCCAAACCTCTCCTGGAGGCTACTAGACATTTTGTATGTCTCTTTCATCTAACATGTATTTTTTGTTCATTAAATACCAATAATGACAATAAAGGCTATTAAATCTTTAGGATTTTACACTGTACATTTGTAAATGCTGGGTTTATGTTCTTCTGTGCACTTATAAGGTGAATAGAATTGACTGGATGAATAGCCTATAGCTTACCACAGGCACACCACCTATTTTAATAACTGCTTGTCCTTCTGTGAAATGGGCACCACTTAAGTGTGTAGTGGGTCTAAAAATTAAATAAATCACCTAAAAAGCTAAATCAATAATAAACTCTCCACCCCAAAACCAAATATTGTCATCCTGGAACGAATGTTTAACTGATCATTCTCTTTAGTTTAAAAGAAGAAAGAATGCATAAGATGCTATACTGTGAAATTCCTGAACTAAGAAACATCTTGCTATGGTTTAGGTGATGCATTACACAGCCATTTTAACAAAGAATCCAAAGGAATGGAAGGGTTAAGAAAGACCAAACACCATCCTATTGTTTGTACTTCCACTGATTGTGTTTCGTTGGTCTCATACCTCAGAAATCCTGACACAGTACACCACCGGTAAGTTTTCAACATCCTTGGTTGAACTTGTTTCTCATTATCTTAAAGACCTTTTGATGCGAAGATTTAAACTTATATACTTGAAGTCAGTTGTAGTTAGGGTAAACAATGTGCCAGAGCCTATTAATAAAATTAGAACCCAACGTACATGAGTCAAACTCCTTAAAATTACCGTTTTACTCTCTACTTAAATGCCATACATGCATTTATGTCACTCCATAGCATACTCTTATTGTAGAATGGAGATAAACAGGCTTAATAATAGATAAATATGTCTAAACCTTTGACTGAAAGTAAAGTTAAAGAGCAGCAGATTTAACAGTCAAATAACAAGCCTCCAATATCAAGCTAAGGCAAATATTAGTCAATGAACAGAGTTTGTTTAGTGACATCAAGTCGCCCTGGTGATAAAAAAGATGACCTGTGGTACTAACAAGAAACTACTGCCGCATCTACCCATTTTAGCAATTAGTTATCTCCAGTATTGAAAGTTTTACCAAAAAGCAAAGGAATTGACTACAAACAGGAGACAAGTGCATTTTTTAAACAGAGAGGCCCTTCCTTATCTATCTAGGATCAGGAAATGAAAGAAGCCGCCTGGCACCCTAGCCGGTGACCATTGACAGGACTGGAAAAGGAACCGGGTGTGTCCACAATTCTATCACAAGTTTAGCACACTCTCACATGGGACCCATTACTAAAGATTTCCCCAACCTGCTAGTGCCAAGAATCACAGGCTACATCTCAAACCTAATGAGATGGCTATCTAGACAGCATTTAGGAGCATCATAAACTACATTCTCACTGGAGTTCCTGAAATTCCTGAAAACTGCTTCTCCATGAATGCAAAGCCAAAGTGCCAAAACGTGTCTATGTGAACCGAGCTAATGTAGAGTGTGAGTTGTAGTGAAAAAAGAGCAGGGCTTCAAGTATAAGAGCACAGATTATCGAAAAGCTCCAGTCATGTTGATAATCAATATTCTGCAATTTTTCAAAAGAACAACATCATTTTCCAGACATACTCCAAAATATTTATGCAAAGGAAGCTTTTAGACATACAGCTTAACTGAGGTTGAGCACTTGTTGCACACAGAGGTAGCACATGCTGGCTACAATAAATCAAGATATGTTTTGAGGAAGAACTAATCACTGTATGTCGGTCAGATGCTCCTACAAGTGGGCAATTCTTCACCATAATAAACTACAATGAGGGCCAGATATCCTGCACAAGTTAAAAGTCTGAAATTCAACAAACAATTACAATTCAGTTTTTTGTTGTTTTTTTTTGACAAAAATTTCCAAAAAATGCTGACTATGCAGCCAGCTTGCTTACTTTTTACATACAGCCAACAGTAAATGTAAAAGGCTTTTTTTTTTTTTGCATCTTCCACACATAATCATGATGAAATTCACAAAGCCTGTTTTGACATGATTAGCAAACTGGCAGGAATAGTATTTTTGTAAAGATGTTTTAATAACATTCCTCAAATATTAAGTCATAAATCCTGCTTCTTTCACAATTCTCTGGCTGAAATGTACAACTATACAACTAAAGGTCTGCAGAGCACTGCATTCATTTTGTTCTTCCTTTTAGAAACTTGTGAAACAACTGTTCTCATGTCTGACAGACTGAGAGACAATAATGACCACTCTTCATTCCTCGGATCAGAGGTCTTTCTATCTCTAAATAGCGTAGTCCTGCTGAACAAATAATTTGGATGAATAATCTAAGAATAGTGCAGAATTTAAAATATAGGCTATAGGTGTGCGTAACACTGTTTAATATGGTATCAGACACTTGGTCCTAAGCGTAGAACTTCTTGTGTATGTTTGACAGAGCTGCTTACAGCTCTTTATAGTCATTCAACGGTCATTCAACGGTATTTTCAATAATAAATTGAGACGTGAGTTAAATGAGTTTAAAGAAGAAAATATATCCCGTTATAACAGATACATGTTGCAGCGTTCTCAGAGCTGTCATCCACATTGCAAGCGACTGTCGCTTACGAGTAACAAACATATGGCAATTTAGCAGACACTTTCTACTTTCGTAGTTTGCTTACGAATACTATGCCCACATTCTTCAGATTCCTCCCGAAAAATATCAGTGAAGGCAGATAAAGTCAGTTGTGTAATTTTACAAAATGAACGTACTATAACAACAAAAATATTTGATCTAAAATGTAGTTTAGGAACGCTAGTGCAACACTTACCAATACAAGTAAAGTTACAAAACTTCAAAAGACGTCAAGCGAACAGTCCGTGATAAAGTTGCATTTATGTTAACAAAGTCTCTTTGAAAAAGTCGTGTCGAAATAAAAGATGACAATAAAAGCCAAAGCCAGTTCTGCCCAAACTCCACTCTTCGCTGCTTGTGGCTGTAATGATGACAGCCTGATCATGATTCATGTTCTCCTCCCGTAACCCTCCGCTTTTTTCGAAAGTGAACTAGTGCGCATGCGCGAACTTTTTTTTTTTCTTTTTCTTCTTTTTTGTTTCTTTTCTTTTTTTTTAATGAAAGCTCTTAAAATAACAAACAAGCATTATTGTCAAACACTGCTCCAATAAATCTAAGCAGCATATATTGAGAATGAAAAAATTTAAATAAATAAATAATAATAATACAGGCCTATAAAGCATGTTAAAACTAATTATATTGAACTCCAGGGGAAGATGATTCAATAATATATTAAGTAACCTGGAGAACATCCAAATATACAATCATAAACGTACCCATGATTACAATATTATTGCATAAATATTCAGCTATTAGTTTTGCACTCATTTGATAAAAAAATATTTAATTGAGAAGTTTTTTTTTTAAGTTGACCCTTTTTTGAAAATGAAAATTTATAATGTACTCCATACAGAAGTCTCATACTGAGTCAACTTAACCATCATCACAGTTTACTTACACAACATTATTCTTATCATTATAAATATAGATTCTTTACGCATCACATTGCTAAAGTCTTTAGCTATGTCATTATCAAGATTAAGATCAAGAACGTTGCAACACAACACGCCAAGACATGCCACAAACATGATTGTCAACCTACGCAACCTTCCTAACAGAACAGGTGTGTTTACGCCATTACTGTCTGTGTCTTTAAAACCAGCAAAACAGAAAGATTGCCATGGAAAAAGGTGACATGTCCTGCTTAGAGCTGTACAGCTGCTTACAAGTATCACGACAAGCAACAACATAAACATCCCAAACTGAGAAAGAAACCCTGCTTAAATGTGGTCAACGCTCTTCTGCTGACAGAAAGGGAAAATGGAGAAAAAGAATGACAACTATTACATGGCCTTTAATTTCTATAACAAGTACATATACGATTTTTTTTTTTACCTTCAGTTATGCAGGTGTATGCAGTGTAGTTTAGGATCACACCTTTTCCTTCAGATTAGATTGTTTTGTTATGCAATATGTTCGCTGCAACAAAGGAATATTATAATGACTGGGTTTTCACCAATGCATTTCAGACAAAACTGAACAAGTCAAGACTTGCTTGGAAGTGATAGAAAACTTAATGGAAACACTGGGTGGATGTTTGGCTTTTGTCTAAAATCATTATACTGTGCTGACCAAGTAATTTGACTTTTTGTGAATTTAATCCACTTCAAATGTTGACTACTGTATTTAAAGTATTTCTATGATGCACATTGAAAAACATGACATGACAAGTATGTAGTGTTGTGAAAAAAATTTCTTCAGCAATAAAATTTTTATTTTATGTATTTTTACAAAGAGAAATTCTCCCCTCTAGTGGGCAAGAGAGAAGTCAGCAATAACGGAAATATATTGAAGACGGAGGACTATTTCCTCAAGGGGGTGCTTGACGTTTCAGGCTCCATATCTAGGCTGCAACGCGAAGCAAATCTAATGTGAAAGACATTCGTTTTGCGTGCTTTTATTGGGCCCGTTTTAAAGGATGTATCAGGTGTATCCTTTGCGTCCCACCCACAATCCTTTGAATAATTGCACACATTAGGTGCGTTCGAGATGCACTACACTAGCCTGCCACCGGCTGGCGAGAGCAGCCCCCTGCAGTCGGGGGAGGAGTAAAGAGACGACCGTCAGGTCGGACACTTACAGGTTTCCGTAGAGTGCTGAATCAACGTCATTATGGCAGACCAAAGCCATATATTTACCATATCGCGTAATCTTAATTTTCTTTATTAGTGTATTGTTTGCATATCAGCTATTCTATATAAGTATTGATTACATACAGAAACTTTTTTAAGCAAAAACACGCAGCAAACATCGCGCTTGTCGTCACATAATCTGACCAATGAGAATAAAGTGTGTCGTCATCAAGGCTTTCGCAACCGATTTTGAGCAACTGCCGCGCTTCACTGCTCTCGTTTTGTTCTCACGGTACTTTGATGGCACATGTGATCGAAAGGCGGCTGCAGCGCCGATCAAAGTCGGACAAATTATCTTACCAGAATGCATTGTTTTGTAAGGCGGCAGCCGATTTCTTGCGGCGCCGCATGAAGTCTGTTTTAGCAGTTGTACTAGATTCAGGTTCCAACTGTTACAGCCCACTGCGCACTTGCGCTTGTGACTTATTTTAACCTTTTTCTACCGCTTATGCTTAACTATCACTAAACAAAATTTTGCCAATTTGAACTGTTCTATCCATTATCAAACAATTATTATTATTTTTTTTTTATGTTTGTTACCTTTACAAAACCTGCGAGACTTATGTCAATATATGTCGCCGCTTATCTATCAGCACGTTTATGCGTTTGCATAATGACAACTCGTTCATAACTCCTAGTGAAAGCAGCTACATTCTGGTTAATTTATCAACATACCACCGGTTCTTAAAATATAGCATTTGCCATTAATCGCATTTCCACATGAGATTGTCACAATGTTCATAACGTAAATGCAAAATTTTATGTGAAACTCATTTATTCATAATCAGAGCTTGTGAGTCCATTATACACCAAAACACACTTAGACAGTTTAAAAAACACAATAAGATCCACCCACAATAAATATGACATATTTTAGTCATCTATATTGAGAAACACAAAAGCAACAAGGGGTTACGTCAAACGTAGGTTTGTTATGTTTTCTCCACAGTGTTTAAGCCTATTCAACAACTGGAATATCACTTACTCACACTAAGTTCTCTGTAATAAATGCAGCATAAAGCTGGCAAACACTTAAAATTTAGTGCAATAAGAACTCACGGATTTATAGGGCTAATAATACAAACAAGCTTACATTCCACATATATACACAATGAATTTTCAAACCATAAAAACATGTTATTTAAAATATGACTGAAATATTACTATAGCCTAGGTCAAGACATTTTAATTCACCTAAGAAATAATCAGAATGATAAATGATATGGCTTTATGGGAAACGAAAAGAATATTAAAATATTTTTTGTCAAGTGCTTGTCAAGTGCGGGAATGAAAATTCTCAGATGGACCATATTTAAGGAGTGGTTTCTCCTCATGGGCCACAAACACAGGTCAGATCAATGTAATACAATACACTAATTCTAAAAATCCACATTAAACACCTTGACCATTAAGACCTGAGATAAAACACCTGGTTCAGTGACCAAACATTTAAAATGGTTATGTAAAGGCCAGGTACCCTGAACGGAGTTGATTAGACTGAGTCTACCTCAGTCTGAGGGGCAGACCATAAGATGTTTAAGTTTATGGAGTTTTTAAAGATTATGTCATGCTTTGGAAGTGGTGCTGTTGTAGACCATCTCTTGGTCATCATCACTGTACACCACTGGAGGACTGCTGGTGGCCACAGGCTGATGGCTTTTGCTCTTGTTCTTGAGGAAACAGTAACCCAACACAGCCACAACAGCCAAGATGGCGACAACCAAAACCACACCCAGGGCAACGGAAGCTGAGAATGGGAAAAAAGGCAATCCACAAAATGCAATTCTTTAATTTTGGGACTAGACTATTGTTTAAAAAAACAAAAACATTATTTTTAATGTGCTGCAGGCACAAGGACTGAAGGGTCCTATTGATTATTTTAACAGTATTCTGGATCAATAAAAAATATTCAGTGTTTCCACCAATGTAGTCAAATACTCCTACATCACGTTTATAAAGATTTCCTTTTTAACATAAACCAAAATAAAATATGTATTGACAGATAAGGATTTTTTTGAAAGTCTGTTATGATTTAAAAAAAGCTCTTAAAAATATCAGTAGAATCCTTCCTCCTCAGATTAATGATAAATGAGATATATTTGATTGCAAATCCACAGATTACCTGACTGGCTTTCCCCTAGTTCCTCTCCGGTTTCCCTTAAAATCAATCCCATGGCAAACACATCATTTTCTATGAAGACAGACAGAAATATATATATATATATCAAATATAAACTTCAGCCATCATCATTAACATATCTTGATCAAATTGAGCACTATTCATACCCGAGACACCAGAGCAGTTGTCCATGCACTCGTCTTGTGTCTCAAAGTTGTTCTTATTGCCATCACAGCCACCATAGGTGAAGCGATGGCACTTTTTGTTAAGAGGGTCATAGTACCAACGAGGAAAACTGGCTCGACATGGGCCCACAGCATGTGGACGAGTGCAGAATGCTGTACCGTTATAACACAAATGAGATGTTAGAAGAGAATTAAAGACATATATATCCAAACATTATTTTTGGCATTAATTGTAATAATGCAGTGAGATTATTGTCTGCACAAGGAGTCTGACAACAGCCAGTGCTCCACACAGAGATCTGATCTGATCATCATCCAGTCTGTCTGGAATGATAAGAAGTAACAGAACAAACTGAGACAGACCAAATCCAGAAAAACTGTGGCAACGTCTTCAAGATGCTTAAAAAGACCTACCTGCAAAGCTACAGTACTGTTCAAAGTTTTAGACACTCGTGTAAAAATGCTGTAAAATGAAGATGCTTCTATTAACTAAATCAAATAAATATTTGGTATTACAGCTTTTGGTAAAACAGCTTCTGTTCCGAGGTACACTTGTTTTCCCCATAGTTTTTCAGGTAGCTTTGCAGGTAGGTAAACAAAGCAATCAAATGGCTTTAAAAGATTCTGGCAAGAGATGTACAGACTACAGTCGTGTCAAAAAGTTAGGTCACCCTATTGAATTCCATAGTTTTCCTTATCAGGACATCATTAAAAAAATTTTTTTCCAGGTCTTAAAATGTGGTAAATCACACACGGACCATCAACACATGACATATTGTACGGTGTCATTGTTTATTTACCAAAAATATAAGGTAAAATGGAAAAGCAATGGGTAACAAAATTAGGACACCCTTACGGTTACCATAAGAATTAAGAGGGTGAGTAGCAGTCAGGCACTGCTAATCAAATACCTTTTTAACCAATCATCAGCAAGTATGAGCACCTCTATAAAAGCAAGTGGAAGATATTCAAAACAGACACCAATCCTGTCAGGAGTGGACATCCCAGCAAATTCACCCCAAGATAAGACCATGTAACAGAAATGGCAAACAACCCAAGATCTTCACAGTAGTCTCCACTGGCAGTAGTTAACATGTTAAATGATAAAATACATGACAGTACAGTTAGGAAAATATAGGACAAGTATGGCATGTTTGGGAGGCTTGCCAGAAGAAAGCTTCTTCTATCTAAAAAAAACATGGCAGCATGGTTAAGGTTTGTAAAGTTGCTTTTGAACAAACCAGAAGTCTACTTTGGTAGGTCCATGACCTTTGAACAGATAAGACCAAAGTGGAAATGTTTGGCCATAATGCACAGCAGCATGTTTGGGGAAAACGTAAAGAACACACCAGCACAAACACCCTATACCATAAGTCACAAAGGTTGATGGATTGTTGCTGATTTAAGACTTGTTTCTTCTAGAGTCAAATGTAAGGACATCAATCTAACATCTAAAGCTTGGTCAAGATTGGGTGATGCAACAGGAAAATGATCCCAGGGACACCAGCAAATCAGAACGGCTGAAAAGAAGATAATCAAGAGGTTGTAATAGCCCAATCAAAGTCCAGAACTCATCCTGACTGAAATGCTGTGCTGAGCTGTACATCAACAAATGCCCATAAACCTCAATAAACTGGAGCAATGCTACAAAAGAAGAGAGGGCCAAAATTCCTCCAGAACAATGTGAGAGACTGATAGTGTCATACTGAAAACAATTACTTCAAGTTATTGTTGCTAAAAGTGGATCTACAGGCAACTGAATCACAGGTTGTCCTAACTTTGTCACCCATAGCTTTTCCATCTTTGCTTCATTTTTGTTAAATAAATAATGACACTTTTTTTTTTTTTACATTTTTCAGCAATGCATGACACTCACCTTTTTTGTTCACCTCAATCCTTAGAAGTTGAGACAGACCACTATTCACTAAAAGGTAAAGGAAGTACATTTAAAACCACTGAGTACATGTCATGAGGTGTGTGTGTGTGTATTTTTGAGTGTCTCACATTGTTCACAATTCTCCTCATCAGAACCGTCGCTGCATTGCTTCTCTTCATCACACTCAAGCTCTTTCTTTAAACAGCAGCCGTTAGAGCATTTAAATTTGTCTTCCCCACATGGTGAAGAGCAGTCTGTATCACAAACAAAAATACAAATTTAACAAACCCAAAGGAAATTTTATACAGTATATCAGGCTAAGGAGATGTCTGAAGTAAATATACCTTCATTGAGCAACTTTCTTGTATCTCTAGGTGTTACTGCAGACAGAAAATTTTGACAACACATTACTTATCAAGTCTATAAGATCAGTGTTTCCCACACATAGACGAATCTGTGGTGGTGCGCCACAAATTAAATTCCGACCACCACAGATTCAACACCGACAAAAAAATATAAATCAATACCGACCGTCACATATTGCGTTTCGTTATTCTTTTGTACGCTATTTAAAACACGCAGCGAACTGCATTTCATTTCCCTGCTCTCTCTTCATCTCTCGGTCACTCACGCGTCTCTCCCTCACACACACACGCACACGCACGCACACACACAGCCCCTCCCCTCGGTGCACACATCTGCCCGCTGCCACCAGCTCCCGCATCTCACACACGCGAGCGCATATAGTCGCTTATTGGTGTAC
>JAUMHQ010000083.1:2175733-2187235 GCA_032361165.1 Enteromius paludinosus
GAACAATGCTTTATAAAGGATGAACTAACTATTTATTAATGCTTAACTAATGATTCATAGCATGTAGTTATTATAAAATGTTACCAAAAAAGGCAATTATCCATGAAATCACCTAACTGTGTTAGGAAGGCGATCATTTATTCACCTGCAGTTTGAATAGACTATTAACGTGCCTTAAAATAGGTTTTAAAATTTCTTTATGTATATTTATATATTCATTTTTTTGGTAACACTTTAGAATAGCGGATGCTTGTAAGTCATTTATAAGTGATTAGTTAGGGATGAAATGTTCATCTACAAAACATTAACAAATTATTAATAAGTGTTTATTATGTTTAGTTAATTAATTTACAAGTCATTTACAAGTTGTGATATGTTGAAAAGCACAAAAAAATTTATTACAAATGTTTTTTTGTAATTTAATAAAGTGTGTAAACCCTTTCTCTCATTAGGACAGAAGATATGTTGGGTAAAGACGGTAAACACATGGAGTATTTTAGCACTGTTCACCTCAAGTGAACTTCAGTTGAGGGTAAAATTAGTTCACATTATCAGTAGATCCCACACACTCCACACAGAACACACTCATCTGTCCTAATGACACAAAGGGTTTACACACTTTATTAAATTAAACAAATATTTTTTTTGTGCTTTTCAACATATCACAACTTGTAAATGACTTGTAAAATAATTAACTAAACATAATAATCACTTATTAATCATTTGTAGATGAACATTTCATCATTAACTAATCACTTATAAACGACTTACAATCATCCGCTATTCTAAAGTGTTACCCATTTTTTTTTATGTTGTCACTGTGGCATATTTGAAATGTGTCTGTTGTTCTTGTATGCACTTACTGAAGGTTCTGCATAAAATAAAGATTTGTTTTGGTGCATTAATAAGCATAAGCATGTTTGAACATCTGTTACACACCATATTTGCTAAGTAAATATCAGACTGTTAATTTAGTGAACTATCATTTTAAGCTATCTCTCCTTGTCTTTTATAGATAGCTGAAACTTCTAAAAACCAAAATTAGTGCTTAAATGTTATAACAGGTTTAAAAACTGACCTTCTCCGAATTTACTTCGCTTTTCTGAACATGACTTCTACGCAACTGGCATCGATGTGATTTCTAGTAGATCCATGAAGTCGGATCCTCTCAAGTTCACAAGTGCTCATGTATAATAACCACAGATATAGTTAAATCATATTCACATTGAGCATTATCAACCAGAAATGGGTTGCATACCAAGCACTTCAATTTCTCAAATACACCCTAACAGACGAAAGTTTGAAAGAAAATATTAAAATTGTCATTTTTTTTATTTCCTTTGACACACCTTCAGCATGAATAATTCCAAAAATATCAAGTAAACATTTATACTATTAAATCACTTATACAAAATCTACAACACATTCATTTCCAGTTGTAAAATGCTCAAATATGTACATCTAAAAGAGACCGTTGTGTTAAAAACAGGTAAACAAGACACCACTTCTAAAAACACTGAAGACGAACAAAGACATGTGCAGGAGCATGTTTTGGAGAAAATCATATATAGACTACACAAAAAATACTTAACTATACAATACAGTGTCATAATAAATCCATGAGTGATTCATCCTCAACAGCTTGATGAGTATATTTATAGAACTACCGCCCACGCCCACGTTTCTTGTTCAAAACAGTGAATGATATGAACAGTAACTGTTATTTATTCAGTTATTAGTTATTCTGAACTACAAAGGCAAAATGCAGTTATGACACGTTTCAGATGACTAATTTAGGCTCAGATTCTGTAATCAGATTCAGAGAAAACTGGTATGAAGTATGTGTTTGAAGTGTTTCAGCGAAGCTTCACTTGAGTTTGAGATCTTCACAGGTTGGTCTCGGTGTACACGGTGATGGCTGGGAGCGACTGAGGCGGAGTCTGAACCAGAGCTTCCTGGCTTTGTGGCTTCGCGGCTGTCTTGTGTTTCTCTCCGATCTCCTGTAGCAGGAGCACATTAGCATCTCGCCACTGTCTGTATTTACAAGAGCTCAGAGACTCTTCGCTCAAGACCTGCTCTATGGCCTGTAGATCGGCCTCCTTTGCCTGAAATAAGAAAGGCACATGAAATTATGAATAATAACTTCCAGTAAAACTGCTAAAATGTTGTTTGTACATTACCGCCACCTAGTGTCAGTAGACTTCAAATACTCTTGGTTTAATCTACAGAGTTTGTAGCATTATGTCAGTGATTTTATGCTGAATTTACTTGATAGACTATGGGAGTCTGTTTTGAAAACGTAATTTACTCCTGAGATGCAAAGCTGAATTTTCATCATCTTACTTCATTGTCACATGGTCCTTCATTCTAATATACTAATTTGCTGCTCAATTGTTATTGGTGATCAGTTATTAATAAGGGCTCTTAATATTACCAGTTATCATCAATATTTTATGGAAACGTTTTGAAAAATTCATTTGATTTTTTGAAGAATAGAAATTCTCTCAAAAGAAAAGCAATGTTTAGAACACTGATAATATTTAGAAATGGTTGACATGATTATACAATTGAACAAATTACAAAAAAAAGCAGGTATTTAAAACATTTCAATTTCGTCATGTTTCCAGAGTGTTTGTTCATATACAGACACTATGTTAACATCAACATACACTGTTAACATTTAACTTAAGATGTTCATCCCTTCAGCTAGAAATAAGTAATTATGTAGAAGTGTAAATTATTTTTCAACAAATACATAAGGGGTAGATGTTATTAAAAAAATATTTATTTTCTGTAAAAAAAAAAAAAAAAAAAAAAAAAGTAAACATATCAAACATAAATGTTATAGAATAACTTAAGTGTGCTTTCTTGCATTAAAAAAATGTTTGTTAGTGTCGTTACACACAGATTTTATCAGACTTCTGTACACATTTAACTCAAAATGATAAGACCATGATCTCATCATGATATACTTACACCTTTTATCTATGAGAAAGGGGGACACAGGAGTATTTCCTGACACACACACAAAAAAATCATTCATATATGTAACTCAGGTGCTGTCCATTTCTTCTGATCATCCTTGAGATGGTTCTACTGATCGAACTTGATTAGGAAAGCCCCACACCTGTCTATATAAGACCTTACAGCTCACAATGCATGTCATAGCCAATGAGAATCATGAGGTCGGAGGAACTGCCTGAAGAGCTCAGAGACAGAATTGTGGCAAGACACAGATCTGGACAAGGTTCCAAAAAATGTCTGCTGCACTTAAGGTTCCTAAGAGCACAGTGGCCTCCATAATCCTTAAATGGAAGATGTTTGGGACGACCAGAACCCTTCCTAGAGCTGGCCGTCCGGACAAACTGAGCTATCGGGGGAGAAGAGCCTTGGTGAGAGAGGTAAAGAAGAACCCAAAGATCACTGTGGATGAGCTCCAGAGATGCAGTCGGGGTTTATGGCAGAGTGGCCCGACCGAAGCCTCTCCTCAGTGCAAGACACATGAAAGCCTGCATGGAGTTTGCTAAAAACACCTGAAGGACTCCAAGATGGTGAGAAATAAGATTATCTGGTCTGGTGAGTCCAAGATATAACTTTTTGGCCATAATTCTAAGCGGTATGTGTGGAGAACCCCAGGCGCTGCTCATCATCTGTCCAATACAGTCCCAACAGTGAAGCATGGTGGTGGCAGCATCGTGCTGTGGGGGTGTTCTTCAGCTGCAGGGACAGGACGACTGGTTGCAATCGAGGGAAAGATCAATGCGGCCAAGTACAGGGATATCCTGGACCAAAACCTTCTCCAGAGTGCTCAGGAACTGGGCCGAAGGTTTACCTTCCAACAAGACAATGACCTTGAGCACACAGCTAAAATAACAAAGGAGTGGCTTCACAACAACTCTGTGACTGTTCTTGAATGGCCCAGCCAGAGCCCTGACTTAAACCCAATTGAGCATCTCTGGAGAGACCTAAAAATGGCTGTCCACCAACGTTTACCCTCAAACCTGACAGAACTGGAACGGATCTGCAAGAAGGGATGGCAGAGGATCCCCAAATCTAGATGTGAAAAGTAACTTGTTGCATCTTTCCCAAAAAGACTCCTGGCTGTATTCGATCAAAAGGGTGCTTCTGCTAAATATTGAGCAAATATTGAGGGTCTGAATACTTAGGACCATGTGATATTTCAGTTTTTCTTTTTTAATAAAACTGCAAAAATGTCAACAATTCTGTGTTTTTCTGTCAATATGGGCTGCTGTGTGTACATCGAGAAATGAAAAAAAGAACTTAATTTTAGCAAATGGCTGCAATATTAACGGAGTTAAAAACTTTCCGTACCCACTGTGTGTGTGTATTTATGTATGTATATGTGTGCACATAGATAGACAGACAGACAAATAGATAGTCAGTCTGATGAGTCACAATGTACTAAAGAGATTCTGTCTAATCAATGCTTCCTCAAACACAAAATCCCCCTCACCTCTGAATTATAAATACCACCTCCCTCCACCTAAACAATGTACATAGTGCAAGGCAGATCATTTGGGTGAGTCAGTGTAGTTTCCCTTCATTTCACAGCACTGATCAGATATTATTCCACTATGCATAAAGCACTAGAGAGGACCATCTTAAACAAAACTTCACAATGCACCAAAACAAACGGCATGCTATCCAACTAGACATCAAGATCATGTACATGTTTCCTGTAAATTAATTACTACATAGTAACTTTAAGGACTCTTCTACGCTATGAAGGACACACCAATGTCAAGCTCACCTTTAAAGTGCTGTTTAAAGCTCGAATCAGGTGCAGCTTCTCATTAATGCTCTCATTTTTGCAGCGTCTGATGAAGGACGACCTGAAGTCACGTTTAGTGGTTGGCTGCAGGGCTCCTGTCGGGGACAGACTCACTTGCTTGAGGTGAAGATACAGCATCTCCATCTCATCAGATGGGGGGCCTGCTCAAACAAGAACACGAGACTGTGGTTACAAACCAGTTCATATTACCACTGTCAAGGTCCAAGCATGCTTTGTTTTTTTTGAGTACAAAAAGTATTCTCGTGGCTTTATAAAATTCAGATTCAAACTTTTCTGCACTTTGACAGTGTTCATTACTTGGCAGTCAATGGGACAACTTCTGGGTTTCATCCAAAATATCTTAAATTAAATTATGTTCAGAAGACAAACAAAGCTTTTATGGTTTGAAACGGAATGGAGGTAAGTGATTAAAGACAAAATTTTCATTTTGGAGTGCAGCAAGCCTTTAAATGGGTGCAGAATAAAAAGGGCATGAGTAACATGATGACAGTTGAACTATCCTTTTTAAACAAAACCAAAAATGGCTTCTGCCATGCAGTGCCTAAAGGGAAAAAAAGATCTCATTCCAGCGCTCACTTACAGTCATTTCCTTTAAATTCCTGTATTTTGTGGATGGGGTCTTCCTCGGAGCTGATCTCCTGCCACGACTCATTGTCTGCACTCTGAGTCTCATTCAGCGGGAATGAGTCCTGACATGGAGAGGAAGAGGAGCGTGGAGGCGGGAGACAGCCCTAAAACATTCACACATCAGTACATTAAGAAATATTGGAGTGTATTAAAATAGCAATATAAGTCAGGTTTGTTTATTTGAAAATGAAACCATTTTATAGAGATACCTATTTAAGTGCCCCATTACAGATTTTTTAAAAGTTTTGAATCTCAAAGTGCACCGAGTATGAAGTTATTGCCTCTCAAAAGAAAAACCTCCAACCTTCAGTGTCACATGATCCTTCAGAAATCCTACTCCTAGGTTTTTGTGCAGCAAATAAGCTTTTCTTATTATCATCACTGCTAAACGCAGTTGTGCTGCTTAATACTTTTTGTGGAAAACATGATATATTTTTAACCTCCACGCTTTTAAACCGAGAAGCCAAAAGGTTGTGTGACCCATTTCACCAGGCATTAATAGCAAATGTGAACCCCTATGAATAGTAGAGTTATGGGTGTTTTTAAATTAGCATACAGAGTGTGGTTACTCACATGCAGAGAGCCGGGGGTCAACTGATCCATGAATTCTGCACACATCTCAGCTGTATCTGCTTCATCCTCATCGTCACTCTCCTCACTGTAGCACTCTATATTTACACAATCACAGTATCTATGATGCAGCTATTTAGGTGTCAGCTGTGGCTTTGGTAAAGCACATCAACTGAAACAGACACTCTGTATTAACCGGGTTTCTGGGAGTGTGTGTGGTGTTAATCTTTACCTCCATCAGTCGAGTCAGTGGGTTCAGGTTCATTTGAAGCCTGAGTGAGTTTAGCCAGCCATCTAAGTAAAAAGAACATTAATTACGGTTATTCTACTCATCACACATGTGGAATAATTGTAATGGATCATTATGTGTGTCTTCTGCCCACACGGTTTAATACCAGCACACCCACAGCTTTCTCTCAATGTACTGTTTTCCACTCATAGGTTTATTTCAGTAAACCTTTACAGGAATGATTTACAAAAAACAAAAAGAGAGAAGAGATTTCAGTCTGTTGTTCCAAAACCATTTGACTTTTTGATTCCATGGCACAAAAATGAGATATTTTGAATCTTTTCCACAAAAAAAAAAAAAAACCAACAACACCACCTTTGTGTCAAGCACCACTATATTATTGTAAAAACTGGTCCATATGAATAGTGATATACTGTAGTCAACAGTTAAAGTGGATCAAAAAGTTGTGTTCTTGTCTTAGGACAACTCGTATTAACTATCCAGATCCACTTCAAATGATGACTACTGTACTCAGGCATTGTACAAGAGGTTTGCTAGGAAGAGCCCAACTAAAACATTTAAGCCATTCACTACAAATGAGTTTATCACTCACACCATAGACAACTCCATTATGTTTCATAGAGAAATTTTTGGGCTAATTTTACAACTGAAGTGTTAATGAGAAAAGAAATGTACTATACTACTATATACAGAACTGTGCACACACATCTACAAATTATAATTAAATAAATAAATGAAACGCATGTCATCTGGCATCCTCAGAGCAGGTCTTGGTCATATCTGGCAAAGTTTGGGCCCTTTTGCCAAATATTGCAAATTAATATTTTTATAGGTTTTTGTTGTTAAAAGGCTCCCATATATTTGTTTCACACATATGTGATCATGGACCACAAAACCAGTCATAAGGGTCTTTTTTTTAAATGTTAATAATAAATGAGAAATAAATAAGCTTTCCATTGATGTATGGTTTGTTCGGGTCATATATATATATAAAAATATCTTCAACATGATTGTTACTTAAACAGTTTTTTTAATGCCAAAATCATTAGGATATTACTTTAAGTTAGATTTTTATTTTTGTGAACTACTCTATTAAATATGTTCATTTAAAATAGTTGCAATAGAGCCCAGTATGTTTTGGCCACTTTCTACCAGCAAAGCTTATTTAAGGAAATCCAAACTGTGTTTTAGCACTGGAGGTCTGCACAGTGTTCATCAAACATGCAGCTGCAGACAGCATCATTCACAGTGAGGTGTCAAAGCGGCCTGCCACACTGCAATGCAAACATGTCACATTGGGCCAGTAACCAGACCCACAAGCTTTACATATGCGTAAGTGCTACATGACTAAAAAAGGTAGCTTTTTTTTTTTCTCTCGTAAGTGTAGCATCAGCAAGCACTTTATCTCTGACCACATTAACAAACACCAAAAAGTGTCTTTTCACACTCACTTGTTCATGTCTTTCATGTTCTCAGCTGCAAAGTAGAGTGTCAGCAGGTGGAGATGGCTTGCTTTCATTGCACTGGAAAATAAGAATAAAGTGAATGCAAAACAAAAACAAAAAAAACACAACCCCAGCAGTTCTTAGAGACAGTATCTTTGTGGATGTGTGGTTAGGTGATGTAGTGGAAGCATTACACAAAACCGAAAACATGTTTGACACCAGGTTTGTCTCCTGTCTTATCTAGTTTCCAAATCTATCAAAGTAAAGCACAGTTACTGTATGTGTGTTTTTTATGAAGGAAGTCTGTGAGAAACACAGCTCAGACCACACATTTAGAGCAGGCAGTTTCCTGTGTTCTGAGCGCGCTTTAAGAGGGGTATAGATGACACACTTCCAGTGCAAAAAAAAAAAAAAAATCTGATTTACAGCCTGACAACTCATACTAGATCTTCAGATGCATCAGTTAAAACAAATCCATAGTCATTTTAAATTCAATGCACGTAAAATTTTACATAAGCATATTTTCTACTGAACTATTCAAATGCAATATGTTTGAAGATATTTAGGAAGCATGTTAAGGTCACATATTTGTTTCTCTGAAAATACTTGTGTACGGTGTCGAAATATCTTTTGTTTTGCGCGATTCAGCTTACTGCCGGTTAACCAATATTATTTTGACACCCCGGGTTGCCGTGTTGGTGCAATATAAAGCCATGGAAACCAGTAAACAGAGTCAGAGATGGCAGAAATTAACTCCTTAAGGCTCGTCCACCCTCCAATGTCAATTGTTCCTGTTGCAGATCCTCATTCTAGCAACCCACATAAGCACTGAATTTGAGGAAGCAGGAGGCAGGACAAACAACTCTCTCCAATATTTAGAATTTGCACATTTCAAGTGCTAGCTGTCAATATTACACACTGCACCTTTAAATGTGTAACTATTACGGTGTTGTTAGTTACCTTGCTATGCAGTAACTAGGATGTTATGAATAGTTTCCGAGCATTTTCTAAACTGTTACAAGTGTAGTTTGGCTGGTTGCTATTCAGTTCTCTGAAGTGTTTTAGTGCACGTCTATGGTATCTGGTGGTCTGGGTCTCTATGCATCTAGGACAACTCTAGTTGGTTTCTGAGGCATGGTTTAGAGAGACCATTAGGAGTGTGTTATGGGTGGTTGGTAAGATGTTGCTAGGATGTCTTGGGGTGCGTTAATGACATTCTGTGTAAATCCCAGAGAGTTTTTAATGAATTTGTGTGGGTGTTGAATATGGCTGTTCTTTGTTACCAAGTACGAGTTATAGCCATGCTTGCCTTAACATCCAGCATGCAGCAATTTGAGAAAAAACAGATAATATAAAAGATAAAGGGCCACACACTGAAAATAGACAAAGTTTTTTTCTTTTTTTCAACCACAGGCAGTCAAATCTGTCTAAATAAGGAAGATAAGCTCACAACTTCTTCTTGCATTCGGTAGCCTGTTCTATGGTGAAGTCTCTCAGGCTGATGTAGCCTTCGGCTTTCTCCGCCTAACCAAAAGAAACAGAAAAAAAAATGAACAACCATTTCAATTTGAGTTTAGTTTTGAACACTGTGGTGCATTGAGTTTTAGCAGTGTTCATTGCCATGATGCACAACTAACAGTACGAAACTTACCAGGGCTGTGATACCCAAAAGCATTTTAAGTATGGTCTTTACAATCTAAGTCAAGTCACTTATTTATATAGCGCTTTCAACAATACAGATTGTAGCAAAGCACTGAACATTATCAACTAGGAGAACAGACTGATGGTAATGTATAATGATGAGTATTAAAGGGATAGTTTGCCCAAAAAGTGGATCTTTTGTCCTTTTCTCACCCTGAAGTTGTTACAAAATAGGAGTTTCTTTCCTCGGATGATGTTTTGAAGAATGTTGGTAACCAAACAGCAGGTCCCCATTGCTTTCCATAGTAATTCCTCCATGCAATGGAAGCCAATGGGGACCAACTGTGGACTGACCGCTCAACTGTTCGGTTAACACACACATACTACATAAATATCTTCCTTCTTGGTTCACAGAAGAAAGACACTCATACAGCTTTGGAACAACTTAAGGGTAAGAAAGCCATCTCTTTAAGATAGCTATGCTTTCATGAAACGAGATGAAACTGTATATATATATATATATATATATATATATATATATATAAAAAAAAAAAAATAATACACACACATACAGTATATATATTTTGAAAATACAAGTATATACACATTTATGTATTTATTGCATTTTATATTATATAAATGTACACTTGCATGACTAAATAAACATGTATGAACGAATACATAAATTCTAGACAGTATAAAATGACTAATCTTACATATTTTGCTTGAGCTGTTTATTATCAGTTTGATGTTTTGCTTGCACGGACAGCCAGACATTCCTTCTCAACATTTTGTGGGAGCAGCAGTGGCTCTTATAGCCTTGTAAATGTTTAAACCTTTCATATTTTTCCATAATCTCCTAATTTGCAATGAACTGCTCATGAGATTGGCTGTTCATTGCACACTCCGTATCAACCCGTGCACTCTGCAATCGAAACGCAGAGTTTGTTCAACTTGTTTTGTGCAACAGGCTTCTAGATAACAAATGAACTTAAGACATAAACTCACATGTGCACATTTTCCCCATATTACCAGGGGAAAACCACATAACTTACCATATCTGACGTGTACCAGTAGAGCGAACATTTCTTGAGCACAAACCAAAACTTCTTCCACCTCCAGCCCAAGAGCCCTTTGCTATCCTTTCTTTTGTACAACCAGCCCTGACAGTCGCCCTGGCCCAGGTCTTTCACAGAGACCCTCCTGCGGCTCATCACACCATCTCCTATCCCAAACAAACACATGCAAATGAGTCCATTCTCACCAGGCTCTTAACAGTACTTTGAAACATCAATAGCAACAGATAACAGCATCACGTCTGCATAATGAAATCAACAGGGTCAAGATTACAAATTTTGTTCTTATACATTGTTGACAAGATCATTTTACATACATTTACTGATTTAGAGAGTATATACACACACACACACACATCTGTAACTTGTCTGAACAATAATAGACCAAGTCAAAAAAGCTTTCTTTGGCTTACCTTCAGACTTCTCGGCAGCAAAGTCTTCAAGAGGGTACTGAAAGTGCAAGGAAAGAGAAACCAGAAATGCTGTAAATTACGCAGTGAACTCAGCCATCAGCGCCCCCAGCTCAGCGAGACAGCGCTAGTAAGCAGCCGCCTCTAAACAGAGCCTTCACTTCCCTAAAATGCCACACACATGCCAGTAAGAGAGTTGAAGTACATACACACTTACACGGATATCCTCCCTCACACTGATTCACAACACTAACATATAGCGCTATATAGCCATGTACAGTAAACAGGGGCTCCCCACAGAGTGACGATTGTTTTGTAAAGCACTGTGACATGCTATTCGTCATATTCCAGAACAATGGTTTCCTTCTAATTTGTGGTCACGAGTTTATATTCATTGAGAGGCTATTCAGACTCATTTAAAAAAAATGAAAAGCTTTAAATGGGGATCAGTAACCACACTTAAAAACACACTTTCCAACAAACATTTCTATATATGTCATCTTCATCCCACCCCATACATTAATCTCTCAAAGGTGGATCTCCATCTCATCTTTATTCAAAATGATCTTCCACTGAAAATTACATTCATATGCAATTATTAAAGGGATAGTTCACCCAAAAATGAAAATTTGATGTTTATTTGCTTACCCCCAGGGCATCCAAGATGTAG
>JAUMHQ010000083.1:2199653-2210400 GCA_032361165.1 Enteromius paludinosus
GCCTTCTGGACAGCAGTCAGGTCGGCAGTCTTACCCATGATTGCGGTTTTGAGTAATGAACCAGGCTGGGAGTTTTTTCAAGCCTCATGAATCTTTTGCAGGTATTTAGAGTTAATTAGTTGATTCAGATAATTAGGTTAATAGCTCGTTTAAAGAACCTTTTTATGATATGCAAATTTTTTGAAATAGGAATTTTGTGTTTTCATGAGCTGTATGCCAAAATCATCAATATTAAAACAATAAAGGGCTTGAATTACTTCAGTTGTGTGTAATGAATCTAAAATATATGAAAGTCTAATGTTTATTGGTACATTACAGAAAATAATGAACTTTATCACAATATGCTAATTTTTTGAAAAGGACCTGTATATAGAGTCAGACTCTGTTGAACTCTGTATTGATCCCCATGTGTATGCCCTTGCCCATATTTGGTCCTGTGTTTCCTGTCCTAGTTGATTGAGTTGCGCTTTAAGCTGTCCTCATCAGAGTTTGTATTCAAGTGTCTGTGTTCGAATCCCCAGTGTTGGTCCTTAAGTGTCAACCCAATGTTGGATCTGTTCCTGTTTGCTTTGTTCAATAAAACCTGTTCCTCTTCAAGATCAGTGCCTTGTGTGCTACCTGCTAGAGAGCCAGCGTGGCAGCAGATGAGTTTGTTTCATCATCAAAACGGATTTGGAAATATTTTGCATTACATCATGTATCCTCTGCAGTGAATGGGTGCCATCAGAATGAGAGGTCAAACCGCTGATAAAACCATAACAATAATCCAGAAGTAATCCATATGACTCCAGTCCATCAATAAATGACTTGGTGTAAGTATCCATCATTAATACATGTATTTTAAACTTTAACTTCTAGCCAAAACACAAGAATACAAAATCTATTCCCTGTTTTCAACTTAAATCAATCCATAATTGTTTAGAAATTTATTCTGATTCAAATTCACTGGAGAAAGCATTATTATGGATATAGAGGGCTATTAAGGACATAAAAAAAAAATTTTGCGTTTTGTTTTTTTACAAACATGCAGCTTTTCACTTTACTAGGCGTTAATTTATGGACTGGGGTCATGTCCATTACTAAAGGTGAGTACATTTTCAGCAACTTTTAATTTTTGGAGTGAACTGTTCTTGCAATATTTCAGTAAGAATCATACTTGAATGCTTGCAAAGCTAAACTCATCAGCTTTTTACTTTTCACTGACAATTCCTTCAGTGAAATGTCGGGCCTTTGCTTAGCAGCAGTTAAAATGTACTTTTCTTGTTGTTGAAAAAGCCTAAAGATCCTAATTAGACCTACTTCATTGAAGACACAAGTCTGCTGGGAGGCAACATCTCGGTTCAATTCTCAGAGCATGCTTTAACTCACAGGTTCTTCCATTAGAACTGATTGGAAGCATGAGGTAAAGGACGGCTCCTACCTGTTACGCCCCAGTGTGAAGTCTAAAATGATGGGGCTTATAAAGGATGCAGCAGGATCTTTAGCAGTGCTAATGTTCAAGAAAAGTGCATACTGCTGAGGTGAATGCTGATTACCTTTTCAGCCACAATGACACTGCAATGGAGCATATGTCAAGCAGTCCTGACTATATTAATGGAAGAGAATTCATATTAACAGGGTTAGAGGTTTAGAACAAACCCTGAATCAATCAGTAAAGCACTGCAATAGCAAGCTTTCAAGTACAGTACAATGTGCAGGCTATCAGTGTGAACGCTGTTTACTTTCCAACAACCACCAAGCCCCTCCTCCACTGCAGATTCTACCCAGCAACATATTCTCATATAGCCTCTACCATTAATATTTCATACGTTTGACTTCATTTACAGTATTCACCTTTCTGTCAATCCTATATTTTTGTTATTTTGTGAACCACAAAAGGAGATACTTATACAACTGTAGTGCATTGTGATTTATTCCATCACACCAACAACTGCGCTCTAAAGGCTCTTGCAAAAGGTGAGTAAAAGTGGACTAACTTGTTTAAAAGAAGATATTTCAGGACACATTCTCTTTATTCTTCTTCTGACTGCCTTGGATTTCCATTTACTATCCATTCGGTGTCAAAGCTCAGATCAGTGTTTGGCTCCTGATGAAGAGCTGAGCTGTTGACTGGGAATAGGGCACATGGGAAGAGTAATCATGGAGAGCAGACGAGCATCATCATCCTTGGTGGAGAGCCAGAATTGCTTTTGGAGTGGCCAAAGCTGCATACAGCAATCAGTTTGAATGCAGAGTGCTTCTTGAAGAAAATATATGGTTCACGGGCACCCAAATCTGCACAATTACATAGTACACAAAGAGACTTTTGACACCTATAAAGGACACTGAAATTAACATGTTCAAATTCATTGACCTGTTTCTTTTTGCAATGTTACAAAAAAAAAAAAAAACTACTTAACAGAATGGCGACAGAGGGTGCTTTACACAGAAGAGGCACTTAGAAATAGATGCCCTCATACACTTTTTAGCACATGAGCAGCATCATGGTAAGTATACAATATCCACAAATCTGGTTAAATAGTGATTGTACAATAAATACTTACGTCAGTCGTTAAATGAGGCTGCAACACTGGGCTTTTTCCACTGATGGAGCAAATCAGAGCGCACATATTACCCACAAACTCTCTAAGCAACAGCTGAGCTTAAAGCAGCTACACATGAGAACCAGCCAACTGGCACATTCCCAGTAAAGCCAGATGCAGGGAGAACCAAGATAAGTGGATGTTCTTGCGTGGATCTGTTTCGTAACAGCTTGAAAGATGATTCTACTGTATACATTCTGTTGCTTGGAAAGATCAACCTGTATTTTTCACTGCAGATTTACTTGTAGACAATAGTTTATTTATTCGTTCTTAATTCTTTTCGGGTATTTTTGGCTCAAGCTAAGAGCAAATACAGTTGGGGCTTATCGCCAACACACTGATAAGAGACACATTCAAAGCATTATCTATAAAGTTCATGGTATGCTTTACAAATCACCAAAGAGGTAATGATACAGTTGTGAGGCAAACTCAACTAAGTTTAGTCGTTGAACAGAAGCTAACCGTTTTAAGAAAATTTGCTAATTTATTCAAAATACATAAGAAATGCAATTTTTCGCACAATTTAAGGGTTGGTAGAAAGATAGAAATAAAAATATTTTCCACAAAAATGTTAAGCGGTAAAATTGTCTAACCATTGATAATAATGATACATAATTCTTCTCACAAATAGCCTGTTAAAATTATTTCTTAGGGATTGTGTGACACTAAAAATGAAGTAATAACTGCTGAAAATTCTGATTTGCCATCACAGGAATACTTATTTTTTTATTTTAATGTATATTACGATGAAAAACATTTTTAATTGTTCTAAAAAATCTTACTGACCCCAAACTTGTAGTTTAACTCTACAAATAAGAGCATGTTTTTTTTAAATTAAAATTATTTGTAATATTTTGGGATGTTAAAATGATATTCTCAAGAACAAAAAGATTAAATTCTTGAAAATAAAATCTTATTTTACTGATATTTTAATAAAACCGCATATTGCATAAGTGGCAACACTCCAGAATAGGGGGTCAGAATAATGCATTAGTTAAGCATTAATTAATGGTTAATTTGTTCACAATTAAGCATTAGTTGAGCAAAAACACACTACTAATTAATGATTAAAATGTTAAGTTAATCATAATGCTTAATTGTGAACAAATTAACCATTAATTAATGCTTAACTAATGCATTATTCTGACCCCCTATTCTGAAGTGTTACCAGTTTTTTTTCTAAAACAAGTTTACTCAAGGAGAATTAAATAATTCAGTTATGGAAGTACTTATAAAATGAAAAAAATATATCGTAAAAAGCAAAAATAAATTATAATTAATTTTAGATTTTTGGTAACTATTTTGAACTAATTCAGGTAACCATTTTTTTAAATTACCTTTTTTTCAGTGTGCAGTGAATGTTTGCAAAGCTTTGACTAGGAGATCAAAGCTATGATGAACCAAGTAACAAACCTTCTGGACAGTTGTGGTCAGTTCCAGACAGAGCTGAATGATCTTGTTTTTGGTTGAGGTGAAATCACTGATTCCTGTCAGGGGAGTCCTGCAGACAAAAACAAAGAGAACAAGTGTAACTCACTTGAGATATTCAAACGTTTGCAAATTCTGGTATGTGTGTGTCGTTTCAAGCCCAAACATGCAGTCTATGTATATGTACGTGTGTGTCTGTATGCCAACAGCCAGCATGACATCATGAGGAAAGATTTAAAGTATTCTGACTGAACACAAAAATCAAAACAAGCGTTGGTGACACCTGCCAGTAAAAATGTGTTTACCAGAAGTCATTTTTTAAAACCCTGTTAATGACTTACAAGGCCCTCTGTACTACAACCCATACCTAGTATGAAAATACTGTAGTGAGCTAACTGTTCTAAATATAAAGATTTTAAATATAAAATGTTACCAAACATAAGATTTTGGTTGTGGGTTTACTGGAAAAGTTATGCTTTCTTAGTGTAAATAGCGCATTATATGAAGGTTTGAATAACACTGAATCTGTCACCCTATTAATTTGCTTTTTTTTTTTTTATGATTCTCATAACTTTGTAACATTACAGTTGAACCACTGATGCCACATAGACTGTTTTAACAATATCCTTACTACCTTTCTGGGCCGATTAGTTGACTGCAAAGCTTCACAATTGACATGCAAGAAAAAGTTTATGAACTGTGAGCATGTTTTACTAAAGTGTTTATGCAATTATTATTTCATTCTCTCGATTTGCTAAATTGTGCACACAAATATTTTTGCTGTCAAGTAGTCATTTGATAGTCTCGTGTTACAAAAGCACTGTGCACTGTAGTTTTGGTTCAAGCTCTATGGAGTGCTGTAGCGGCAGACCAATCATATCGGACTGCGCCATCTGACCAATCACAGTGAGGGCTCACGGGAAGGAGGGGTTCAGACAAACTGAGTCTTTGAACTGCTTCACACGAGTCGTTTATGAATCATTAAGAAATGGGGTAAAATTAAATCTATTTTTGGAGAAAAATAGTGTTTTTTGACCTTGCACACATGTAAACCTGTTTTAAGAGACTCAAAAAGCAATATTAGCAACCTTTAAAATGGCATAATAGGGGGACTTTAAATATTCAACATATATGGAACATTCCTTGTAGGTGAAGTCTGTAAGAGACAGAAAGAGTGTGTCTTTTGTGTGTGAATCTCACATACCTGTCAAGCCAGGCCAGCATGCCCTTGGCAGCCCCTATCAGCTCCACCACAGCGGTGAGGAATACGTTAGGTGGTTTGTTTGGACTTCCTCCATCATAAGTGGGGTTTTTTCTGCGCTCTGATGCACAGTTGTGCAAGTTGTTGGATGCTGCTCGCATCTGACCCACCAGAGTCTTCAAGTTATCAGTTTCCACGCCACAGTTCTGCAAAAAACAAAGAAGCATTTGCATTAGTCGTTGTAGATAAAGCTAGATTTTTCTTCTAACGAAAGGGGTCCTTTTCCATTCAAAAGTCAATGACACAATGTGCTTTCAGTATGTTTCTGTGCAGTTGCTGAGGTGTTTTGGATGGTTGCTTTCTAGAGGTCTCTAAAGATAGAGAGATAGAGAGAGAGAGATCTGTAGATACACTTTTGAAAAGAAATACCTCTAAAAAGAGTATTTCTTACTGAAATGAAATAACAAAAAACAAATACTTAAAACTGAAGCTACTCATTGACTTCCATAGTATTTCTTCTCCTTACAACTGAAGTTATTTAGTTACTCATACTGTATTGTTCAAAACATCCTCTTAAGTGTTTGACAAAAGAAAGAAACTTATACACGTAAAAGGGGAAAGTAAAGATTGACTGAATTTCCATTTGAATTTTGTAAACTATCTCTTTAAGTGCGAACCGAATATAATAATCTCAAACACTCAATACAGTAGCATGTTGACTTCCCTAGAATATCATTAAATAAACATTTGTTTACATAATATAATAGTGTTAACTGTGTATATTTGTTATGTAATTATAAATACAAACGCATGCAAGTATATATACAATGATTATTTATAAAAAAAAATATTTATATATGATTATACATGAATTATATATATTTAAATACAAATAAATATATGATGTATGTGGGCATATTCATACTGTAATAAATATGCACAGTACGCACATATATTATATAAACCAAAACTTTTACTTTGGATGTGATTAATTGACAACATAAATTCTACTGAACTTTGTATGTATGGTATTTCAGTACATTTGTAATTGCACATGTGTAATGCTAATTTGTGTTTACTACACTAACTAAATTAAAATATAATTTTAAATAACACTACAGCTGAAATTTGTTTGTCAACAAAAGAAGTGTATTGTTTAATAAGAATATTAAAACATACTTTAAAGTAAAGCTAACTTTAAAAGTGCAATTGTGTTAAAAAAAGATTTACAGTATTCTAGAAATGTAGTAAATTGGGGCAAGCTGTCCTATTTCATTGTCAGTTTAAAACTTATGTTTAGGGATTTGTCCAAAGCCATAATATGGTAGTATCACCAATAAATGCCTGGCTTATCAAGAGCTAAAATAGTATCCATTTGTGTATATTCATGACATGTGAAGCATGTGGTGTTTGTAATGCCATGTGACAGTGGTTACAGAGCTCGGGTCATTCTCACAACCTTTCCAGCTAAAACCCCCATCGCATTCCAGCGCACCGGTCAGAGCCGTCGCATGAACATGGTCACTGCCCGACTTCAAAGAGATTCCAGAAAACCGTCTCTGCTCTAAACCCAGCCAGACGCTGATCGACAGACTGTCTGCTTGCACTTGAAGTGGGCCAAAAAGTGCACAGACTTTGGCCTGGTCAGATACAACAACAGAATATAGGTGCTTGAGAGAAATATTAACCTCACTGGGTTTAGGAAGGATGCAGGTGCTCTTCTGGAATCGTCTCCTGTTGTTTTTGTATTACAACGGAGCTCTAGCGCTGATGAGTTTGTGATGGCTGAATTATTAAAGGAATGATAAAGGAATATCCTCCAGATATTCATTTCAAGCTGCCCTCCTCCAAGACGAGGAGGAATAACTGTGATAGCAATAAAAAGCAGAATCCGTCACAAACTGTAGGATCTGTTTAATTATAAATGAACAAGCATATAATTTTAAAGTTTCACCTAAAATGAAAATGTTTTTTTTTTTGATTCAACGGTGTTTGGATGGTGTCAAAGTTGTACAACGTGCCCTGACGCGCCATGTACATTGACAAGAACAATATTTTCAAAGCTTGTTACCCATTTTTAATTTTGGGGTGAATCAGCCAGACAGATGTTAATCACAACTCTGCCCTACGGCAGCTAGTCTCAGCAATCAGCGGCCACTAAAATCATAAATACAGACACCAAAATACCTGAGAGAACAAATGAGAGGGACAGACGGAGGAGGAGCTGAAATCTTAAAGTACTTACACAAAACATTCCAAAGTACTTCTCAGAGAAAGCTGAAACTGTGAGACATTGAGTAATTTTACATTTCTTTGTATCCTGAAGTGGAAGCAGTTCCAAACCTGCAATTGTCAGCAACCACGTTGAAAGAAATAAATTAAATCCCAACCACAAAATGTTAACAAATGACAACTTATTGTAAAGAGTCAAAACAAGATCCATTAGACTTCTATCTTCTGTTAAAGGAAAACGCCACCATTTTTACATATTCCATGTTCTTCCCTCAACCCGTCTCAGTATGTGCACTTAATCGCTCTAGATCATGGCGTCACTATGTTAGCGGTTAGCTTAGCAGCATTCATTACTTTGGATCCGAACAGGTATAAATTTAGAAGCCATCAAACACTTCTAGAGCCCAACCGATTTATCGACAGGCCGATATTATCGGCCGATATTAGGCATTTTCCAAGCTATCGGTATCGGCATTTATAATGGCCGATAAATTAATATTTCAAAAATAAATAAAAACGGACGAAACACCCTTACTGGTTTGATTTGGTTGTTGTTGTTATTGTGTTTTTGTTCAAAGGACTTTCATATTTTTTACATTTTATTTATCAGAACTTTAATATATTTTCATGTTCCTCTGTTTCATTTTGACAATAATATTTTAGTGAATACTCAACTACAAATAACTATTCTTGTACCAAAACCTGCCTCTGCTGGACTGGAGCTATTGAGGATTGACTGATTCAGTACACTAACTCATATACTGTTCGCAATTTATATTTTGCTGTTGTTGTTATTTATCAGAACGTAACAGAATTTGTCTCCAGTCCTATTCAAAGTTATATTTATGAAGCTTACCAAGTCTTTTAAAACTGGTTACTTTGATTTTGTTGTTTTTTATGTGTTATTTGTTCAAAGAACTTTACGTTTCATATCTAAAGTTTGTATTTTTAGACATTTTATTTATCAGAACTTTAATGTATTTTGATGTTCCTCTGTTCTGTTGTGACAAAATGCATTATCATATTATGTTAGTTAAAACTCATAAATAACTACAAACAACTAATGTTAGGGAAATCTGTAACTGTTTTGTTGCGCGTTTCTGAAAAGTTCAAAAATACTATACTGAAATATATACTGTATATATTTCGGCCGATATATCGGAATATCGGATTTTAAAACCAACAAATATTTGTATCGGTATCGGCCTTCAAAATCCTTTACTTCCACGTTTTCCCTATTTAAAAGACGATTGCATGACTAGTTACACAAGTAAGTATGGTGACAGAAAATAAAACATGGCAATTTTTTAAGCAGTTAAAAAAGCTATAATGTATGGTGAAAGAGCACTTCGCAGCACTATGACCTTGGTGCAGTAATATCATCACTCCTTGGTTGGTTTGACGGAAGGAGAGGGAGAGGGAGAGGGGGAGTTTTCAGGAGTGATGATATTACTGCACCAAGGTTGAAGTGCTGCGAAGTGTTATATTTTGTCTTATGTGTGATCACAAAACCAGTCATAAGTAGCATATATTTGTAGCAATAGCTAACAATACACTGTATGAGTCAAAATACCTATGGTAAATAAGTCATAATGTAATTTTTGAATTAGTAATATACATTGCTAAACATCTTTAAAGGCAATTTTATAAATATTTAGATTTTTTGCACCCTCATATTCCAGATTTTCAAATAGTTGTATCTCAGCTAAATATTGTGCTATCCTAAAAAAAACATAAAGCAATGGAAATCATATTTATTCTTTCATAATACATATAAGTTTCAATAAAAGAAAAAAAATTGATTAATGACTGTTTTTTTGGTCAAGGGTCACACACATATTGTACTAAACTATGGTACTTTTTACCACTGTGGAATCGAGCCAGACAGAGTTGGGGAGTTTAGCACGTCCTCTAACACTTATGAAAGCAATTTTAAAAATAACCAGAGACCGAACAGATAGACAGAGTTAAGATGAGGCTGGGCGGAAACTACTGGAACAATGGCGTGACATATTTTCCTGCGCTGGTTGCTGTGTGTGTGTTTGTGTGTGTGAGAGCGCTGGGCGGGGGGGCTCTCTGACAGGTGGGTGGGTCACATCTGTTTCCTGCTCTCCAGGAGATATCTTCCAGAACATTCTACCCACGAGAGCCAAAGCTGACCTCTCACAAATTCAACACCGCATTGTCTATTCCAGCTCCTCTGCGGTTCTCCGCTCAGTACTGCCTAGAAAAGGTGACGCTTGTAAAACTACTGAGGTAAATCTTTTCTCAACAACATCCTTGTGAACAGCCACCCGGTCTGACAGGTAGAGCTCCAACATCAAACCACACAGCTTCTGCTTACTGTTTGCTGCAGGCGTGCTCTTTCAAGGAAACGTACCTTCTGTACAATTATAGACGGATATAAAAGATTAGTTCACTCATTGTTGCCATTTGCACATTGCACATGTTCCAAACCCGTATGAATGTCTTACTTTGGTTGCTTACAGGTGCTGTCAAACAACATACCACAACATACAATGATATTAGTAATTTTACTAATACTATTTTATAATAATTTTATACAATTAAGTCTAAAAATGTATCTCAATATAAATATATTGCATATAGAGGACTACACTGAACACAAACAAACTAATTAATATAGAAAGTAAAGTCAGTCATGCATAAATAAAATGGGTAAAAATAAAAACTGTACGTTTTCTGTAATAGCAAACTAACTGAATTGAGTGTGCAAATCTAACCTGTTTCATGTATGTATTACTTAGAAATATGTATATATGTATACTAAATCATTTTTGTTTTGATTAAAACTGTATAATCCAAATTGATGGAAATGTTGTAGATAGATGGAGTTTTTTGTGTTTTATTAATATTTATTAATTCATTTGTTATTGTTTGTTTGTTCTTTAGATAATGTAATACTGAATTATTTAAGCAAAAATTATAATTAGGCATCACAACCTAATAATATACAGTGTAATATGTACAGTAATGTACAAAATGGATATTAATTGTGAGAATAATTTATTAAAAGTGAAATTTATATTCATTCATATTAATTATAGTAATAATACATTAATTTAAGCACCCTCAACCCCTTACAGAAGAGGAAATTAATCAAAATGCAAAAGGCAAAGAAGGCAAAATTAATCTATCTATCTACTGTCTGTTTGTACTCTAGGTTTGGAACTTCATGAGGTTAAGTAGTGTGTTTAATCAAGGGCAGGGTCAATACAGCTAGCTATCAGGAGATTTTGGAGCACTTCATGCTTCCATCTGCTGAAAAGCTTTATGGAGATGA
>JAUMHQ010000083.1:2211853-2225337 GCA_032361165.1 Enteromius paludinosus
GAGCTTAAGGCTGCTATCGAAGCATCCTGGGCCTCCATAACACCTCAGCAGTGCCACAGGCTGATTGCCTCCATGCCTCCATAATCTATCTATCTACTGTCTGTTTGTACTCCAGGTTTGGAACTTCATGAGGTTAAGTAAGTACAGAGATAACTTTTTTTGGATGAATTATCCCTTTAAGACACATTTGATGTTGATACACATTGTATAAGCTTCCTTTCTTAAAGTACCATTTCACATAAACAAACCACGCAGAGACAAGGCAACAAAACAGAAAGTGTCTCATCAGTGTCTCTTTAGGGTGCAGTCTCCAATTATAAGGTCCTGTGTCAGTCTCCTGTCCCGACACAGAATGAACTCTGAATGGACACAGTGGACACTGTTTGTTCCAGCTGACCCTCCCTATTCATATCCTCCACAGTGTTGGGACAGAGCAGCAGCTAGCACAGCTTCTGTGATAAAAATCAGCACTGTCTACAAATTTGTTAACAGCACACAAAAACACACACGGGTTTATACAGGGACAGCGTTCCTCTGGTCCACTATGTGTTTTAAGGTGCAGTTTGTGGTCATTACTGTAATACTGTCTGAATGAAAAAGCGGGGGAAGTTGAGAAGAAATCTTGGGAAGGAAGTGAGAGAAACCAGCTGATCGGAATGCCGGGGAAATCTCTGCTTTCCTGTTCACGGCAGTCTCCACCTAAAACAGAGCTCATGCTCTCCCAGTGTTAGATAAGGCCAGTCGTGACAGAATCCTAAGCTAGTTGTGTGCAAACAGCTTTATATGGCACCAAAACACGTTGTGTTAAAGGCATACAGTATGATTTAATAAAGCTTCTTAAAAAACATTGATGTGCTTGGCTATTTGGCAATGCTAGGAATAGCATGTAAGCAAATTACTCTTCCTGTTTCTGTAGCAGTGTTTCCTGCATTACTGACTGCAGCACAACCACTTTAGTCCACTTCTGGAACAAATGACACTTAAGACACTTAATGAATAAAAAGAGAGTAAAGATTCAAAATAACGATGAATAATGATTCAAAATACTGGTTTGAATCAGTATGGCAAATCCTTTAATGTTTACTGAATGATCAGAGATTATATATTTACTGTACTGCATTTACTGTATGTATACAGTATATGACCCTTGAGCACAAAACCAGTCAAGCAGCATATGTATATTTGTAGCAATAGCCAAAAATACATTGTATGGGTTAATTTAACTTTTATGCCAAAAAAAATCTTTCATATATTAGGTACATGTTCCATGAAAATATTTAGTACATTTTCTACCATAGTTTATATAAAAACCTTTTTTATTAGTAATATGCTGTTTTTTACCAAATGTTTTTTTTTTTTGCATCCTCAGATTACAGATATTCAAATAATTGTATCTCAGCCAAATATAGTAGTTTAGTATAGTATCTACATAGGTCATCTGAGTATTATGAATATAGAAAATCTATACTGTTCACAGTATATATACATCCAAATATTCCGGACGTACTGTAGACATAACCTATACTATGTACTTTAAAAAGGAGAGCAAAGGTCAGTGCACCTGTATTTATTTTCTGGTGCAGATAAATATGATTGGCCCAGGTTTTTTGGGGAAATCTGATTGGATGAGAGAGCTGAAGTACTGACCAATGCACAGAGCAGATCCACAGCCTCCAGGATCAGCTCCTGATGACCGACGCGGGTCATCGTCAGCCCCTCCAGGTCCTGATGGGATATCTTCAGGAGCTGCCCTCCACTGATCTTCTCTCTCTCGAAGTTTGGAACGTACTGCTGGAGACTGTCATCCAGGCCTGAGACAGAGACAGAAAGTGAGCATGATACACACAACACAAAGAAACTCTTTCAGGGAGAGCATGTATCCTCGAGTGTTTGGACACCGCAAGCGCCTGTGCAAATATTGAGCGGCCGAGTCAATAGAAGACATTTGCACTAGCTCCTCAGTATTTCTCTCGAACAAGTGTCAGTTACCTGGTCTGAGAACAGATCATTTCTATATAAGGACAAACAAATAAAGTGTTCGCTAGGCAACTTTGCTTGTCTGATTGTGTGATTTAAAAATGCATTTAGCAAATGATGCCAACCCTTTAACCCGTTCATATGAGCTCATGTATTGCTGACATGTAAACATAAAATTTCTGAATAACCTACATAATTTATTCCAACATATGTTTGTCATAAATGAGGGAATATCATCTGGCAAGACTAATTTTGGGACATATTTCACCCCAAAGTTAGGAGACAGTAATAATTATAATTAATTATATTTTTGGTAAATAAAAAAATCTAAATAAGTAGTTGCATTGCATCCCTAAATGTACACTTATAAGTGTAATACAAAAAAAAAAGATTTAAACAGTATACATAATAATTATATATAGGCCTATGCTATATTACATTTTATTAGATTCTTTATTAAAAATACAGAATTAAAAAAATCCAAAAGCAAAATATACAGACAAAGCAATACATAATAAACATAATTAATCATCCCCATTTATAAGTGTGTAAATATGATATTGTCTTACCAACTGAGTAATTCATGCTAATCCAAATAATTCATCTTCATATCACGTAATGAATTCATAATTAATTTTGATTAAATAAAAGTTTAATTGACTTACAGCTTAAGCCACAATCCACACACTCAATGATCCTAAAAAAAATATTTTTGTAAACAAAGTTTATTGGAATTTGTTTAACAAGAAACATTTTTTCAAAAGCTTTCAAATGTTTAGTTCAATGCTTTGTTTGTTGGTTACTTCAAAATGTACTTGAATTTAAAAGTGAATCCTACAACAAATTTTATTTTAGAGTAGGATTAACTTTAAATGCATTTTACTTTATTTTCTTTTATCTTGGAGAGAAATTACCTAGGCTTTGGTAAAATTAATCTTCATTTGAATGCACTTCACCGGAAGCCTAAAGACTTACAGTACTGTGCAAACGTAGTCTGGGAAAGACACAGAGAAGCTCTTTTTCTCCTGAAAGTGTCTGAAGCAGGGAGGTGAGCTCAAAAACCCTTCTGTCCACTGTGTGTGAGACTGCAGTATGAAAAGTGCTTCTTTGTGGGGGGTAGATGGCCCTTTTAAAATCAAAGAGAAAGCGAGAAAAGGAGGCAAAGAGGGGTCAAAGGACAAAGTTAGGGACTCCTGAATACCCTCCACCCTCAGCGCTCCTACTGAGAGACAACAGCTGCGTGTTCTGAGCTCAAAAAGAGAGACACAGTGTCAAAGGAACAAAAAGCTGCCACATACGAGAAAGTGTCAACAACAACAGTCCTCCGATGCAGTGTGAGCAAATGAACTGCAGCTTTTGTTACCTCTAATTCTTAAGGTATTCTGTATTAAATAATCTGGTGAAGCTAAAGGGATACGGGCATGTGCCATTCAGTTTGATTGACATGCACATTTGGTGACGAAAGGTCATCTATGTTACATGGATGTCTGTAAGGGGTATAGAAAAAAGGCAGTTTAAGTAGAAATAAGATAAAATCTCTAAATTGGAATGAGAATAAGATTTATACATGTACGCATAAGGGATTTTCCTTGGTGAAGCTTCCAGTATGTATACATATATATAATAAAACAATAAATAAAATAAAAAAAACATCCACAATGAATGAATTGGCTAGCGTACAAACTCAAAAATGCAAAAACTAAAAAATAAAATAAAATAAAACACAATACAATAAGTATAAACTCAAAAACATTTGGCAACCACTACATTAGTCTATATACAAATCCCAAAAAATCAGTACCTTCTGCATTCCTATTTCCAGCTCCTCGAATCTTACAGTTTGACCGTATCTTTTTCTTTTTTATCTTTTCCTCTGTCAGAGCAAACTAAATTTAGACCACTAAATAATGCCAGAATTTTCATTTTATTTAGATGAACTCTTTAAGACAAACTAACAAGTGGAATTTTACAAAATAAAAGTCCTAACTGAGCTAAACACTCAAGAAAAGCTATAGCCGAATGCTTCTATGTCACAACAACTTCAAATCTTGTTTAGTTCTTGTTTAAATGCCTCAAATGTAAACGTGTAGCAGAGATAAAAAATCACATACTGTAACAGTCACCAAACATGAAAATGTTGTCTACTTTGACTTATGAATGCATGAGGTCTTTCTTCTGGTGTTATGTGGTGGGAAACTAACGGCATCCAAATGACTAACAAGCGTAAATGCGCTGTATTAGAGGGCCGAGGCACCCGCGCTTCAGCTACAAATGAGAGGGTAGGGTGTCTTTCTCTCCCGTCCTCTGTCCCGCTGCAGTCTCTCACTGACAGAGCTGAGAAAGTCAGCAGTAGCAGTGTGTGTTTCTAAGCTTTGCTACTGAGCCTTTGGAGACCTGAAGAATGTTTATTGTTCTCCGTGTGCGACTGAAACCCCTCCAAGTTTCCGAAACGGTGCGGAGCATTACTCTTCCACTCCATATCTAGGCCTGCATGAATCATCAGCCATTCGGTTTTGTCCTTTAGTAGACTTGTAAGAAACGAAATATGCAAACAAAATATTTTCTTCTAAAACAGAGCATGCATCATGCTGAAGGCTCGAATGATGTCACAGTCTGTCCGCCCTCCTGCCAGATAAATTTCATTATAATACCACAAATCAAATGAACCACATCAAAAGTCAGATTTAGCTATTGATCATAACCTCGCTCTTCAACCTTTGAGTCAACAACGCAACAACCACCAATGCATCCCAGGTTGCAAATTCAAGGTGTATTGGCATTAAATAGCACAACAAAGAAACAATAAGTATGCAAGTATGCAAATGCAGATGTGATGATATCAAAGCTATGAAAGTGTGTGACCATGTAGCATACAAGTTTCACAAACATCAATAATTGTGCACTAAACCTATAAACGACATTAAATCAATATATTATAATTTGAGTAACTAGCTGTAAACATGGTTAAAGTGCATTTCTTTTGCTAACTACTGTATTTGCATATAAAATAATATGAATGAAATAAAAGGCTACTTAAGTGTAATGACTATGTTTCTTAACACATTTTCAAATTAAAAGTTTTATATTAAAGTACATTTTATATAATTGTGTATAATCTGTCAGTGCTTTAAAGTACACTTATATTAATGGTAACATAAATGACAGTTCTTGATTACAATTGTAAGTGTAATGTGTTGCATTAATAGGGAATGAATGTGTACACATATGTTAAAAGTATATTTTAAAAGTATAAGTTAAAAATAAAAATTATTTTCCATAAATGCTTTTCACTGCACATTACCCATAATTTAATGACTATAGAAGAATTATGAAATTACATAAAGATGTGTTTCATGTCAAAATCAGTTGTTGCTTAGCTCCTAGTCTTGCTTAGCTAAAACTGTATGCCTTAACATATGTCCAAAGTGCGTCTTTTAAAATGATACCAAGTCATCACTGTTAAACTTGATTTTTTTAATAATGAATAATTAAATTCAATCCAGCTTTTTAGCAATGAGTAGCACAAAGCTATTTATTATAAACACAGACTATTTTGCTAAGCTGGCCTTGTCATTTACTTGTCTACACATTGTTCAGCTAGTCTTCTGTATAGTCAGCTCATCAGTGTGGACACGTGCTTAGTTGTCTGAGCTGTGAATAAGTGAAGTTTGGCACACATTCCACAGCATGGGGGGTCAATAGAGGGAATGTTTGCTCCGCCCCTCCTCTCCCACCAGAAACAAGTGTTCGCATGGAAAGCAAGAGTGGATGAAAGAAACATTTGGTGCATTTAGTGTCCCTCTCAATGGTGACGTGACATCAGTCTTCTCCATCGGCAGGAGATACGGGATAACAAAGGCAGTAGTGGGGGGTGGGGAAGGATGGAAAAGAGAATTTCCTTCATCCATACCCTTTAGAAGTCACCAAAGCATCCACAAAGTCGGTGGTCGTGCTGTTCCTGAAACTGTGCCTGTGTATTCTGGGGTAATTCCAGCAGTGATATAACAGCTTCCTGTATGAAAAAGTTTGAGCTCATTGAGACTCAATTGTCCTGAATAAATTCACTGTCTGGCTGCTCCCACATGGCACCTGAATAACACTTTCTTGAATGTGCAGTAACACAACCTGATGCAACACTGACTAACATTATAACTTGGGGGGAAATAAATATGTGAAAATATAAGTGTATGATATCGACCAGTGCCAAGTTATGAGAGCAGAGAAAGTACAGTGAGAGTACAGCAGCTTGCTAATAAGTCGTCTTGAGTAAGTCATCACCTGCTGTAAGCAGCTGCAAGTCAAGCCGAGGCATTTCTCTCAGCAGTTACATGCGACACAGGAATGAGACAAGCTTTATGAACTTGGAATGAACTGGGATAGATGAATGGATGGATGGATAGACAGACAGAGTGAGACAGACAAGACAGAAGGACAGGGGGAGACATATAGACAAGATAGACAGAGGCAGACAAACAAACAAACAACCAGGATGGACAGAGAGAGAGTTAGACAAGACAGACAGATAGAAAAAGATAGACAAGACAGACAGACAGAGACAGAGAGACAAGGATGGACAGAGAGAGTTAGACAAGACAGACAGATAGAAAAAGATAGACAAGACAGACAGACAGAGACTGAGAGACAAGACAAATGGACAGAGAGACAGATAGACAAGACAAACCGACAGACAGTCAGAGAGAGACAGAAAGACAAGACAGATGGACAGAGACAGACTGAGAGACAAGACAGACAGAGAGAGACAGATAGACAAGACAAACCGACAGACAGTCAGAGAGAGACAGATAGACAATACAGATAGACAGAGACAGACAGATAGACAAGACAGACAGAGAGACAAGACAGATGGACAGAGAGAGACAGATAGACAAGACAAACCGACAGACAGTCAGAGAGAGACAGACAGACAAAGACAGATGGACAGAGACAGACAGACAGACAGAGAGACAGATAGACAAGACAAACCGACAGACAGTCAAAGAGACAGACAGACAGACGGACAGACAAGACAGACGGACAAAGACAGACAGACAGAGAGACAAGACAGATGGACAGAGAGAGACAGATAGACAAGACAAACCGACAGACAGTCAAAGAGACAGACAGACAGACAAGACAGACGGACAGAGACAGACAAGACAGATGGACAGAGAGAGACAGATAGACAAGACAAACCGACAGACAGTCAGAGAGAGACAGACAGACAAGACAGATGGACAGAGACAGAGAGATAGACAAGACAGGCAGAGAAACAAGACAGATGGATAGAGACAGACAGAGAAACAAGACAGGCAGAGAGACAAGACAGATGGACAGAGACAGACAGAGAGACAACACAGGCAGAGAGACAAGAAAGATGGACAGAGACAGACAGACAAGACAGGCAGAGAGACAAGACAGATGGACAGAGACAGACAGATAGACAAGACAAACCGACAGACAGTCAAAGAGACAGACGGACAGACAAGACAGACAGACAGAGAGACAAGACAGATGGACAGAGAGAGACAGATAGACAAGACAAACCGACAGACAGTCAAAGAGACAGACAGACAGACAAGACAGATGGACAGAGACAGACAAGACAGATGGACAGAGAGAGAGCGATAGACAACACAGGCAGAGAGACAAGACAGATGAACAGAGACAGACAGATAGACAAGACAGGCAGAGAAACAAGACAGATGGACAGAGACAGACAGAGAGACAAGACAGATGGACAGAGACAGACAGAGAAATAAGACAGGCAGAGAGACAAGACAGATGGACAGAGACAGACAGAGAGACAACACAGGCAGAGAGACAAGAAAGATGGACAGAGACAGACAGACAAGACAGGTAGAGAGACAAGACAGATGGACAGAGACAGACAGATAGATAAGACAGGCAGAGAGACAAGACAGATGGACAGAGAGAGACAGATAGACAAGACAGACAGAGAGACAAGACAGATGGACAGAGACAGACAGATAGACAACACAGGCAGAGAGACAAGACAGATGGACAGAGACAGACAGATAGACAACACAGGCAGAGAGACGAGACAGATGGACAGAGACAGACAGATAGACAACACAGGCAGAGAGACGAGACAAATGGACAGAGAGACAGATAAACAAGACAGACAGAGAGACAAGACAGGCAGAGAGACAAGACAGATGGACAGAGTCAGACAGATAGACAACACAGGTAGAGAGACAAGACAGATGGACAGAGACAGACAGAAAAAAAAGACAGATGGTTTGAGAGAGACAGATAGACAGGACAGACAGAGAGAAAGGACAGATAGACAGAGTCAGACAGACAGATACAGACAGACGAACAGTGACAAACAGAGACAGAGAGATGGACAGACAAACAAACAGACAGAGACGGACAGACAGACAAACAGATGGATGGATAGATGAACAGATAAAATGAGAGATAGACAGATAGACAAGACAAATAGGCAGAATGACAGATACAGACAGAATGAAAGGATAGACGGACAGATAGAGAGAAAGATAGATATAAAGATATAAGAGGTACAACTGTCACCTCTCTTTTGGTGGCGGGGTGGTGCTAGTGTTTGTGTGTGTGACTCAGAGTAAACACTGCTAACAAAGACGAAACTGTCGTCTCCGCCTGATACCCAAACAGTTCGACCGCAGTCACGCAACTCACTCATGTGTGACAATGATTCGCAGACGAGTGCCAAAAGTACCTACAACACAATGATGAGTCTGCAATACAAGGATGATGTCAGAAAAACAGTGATGTGGCCAGGATGTACAGAAGAGATTTGATCACGAAATGGGGAAACATGTCTACTGTACGAGTGAAGTGTGTCAGTCTGCTGAACTATGCAGGCGTGTTGCGGCATGATTCCTGCTGATAACAGATAATCACATCAACAACTGCAGGCAATGTGGCATACTTTCAACCAAACGTACATCTGCACCTGATCCATCTGAAACGTATCGAGTGATATAGCATATGTAATGTGTGTTTTGTGAAAGCAGTGCTTAAGGAGGGGACTTGCATATTTGTATTGCTAAGTCTAAAGGTCATTGAAATGGTGGTCACGTTTTGCTAATTATCCACAAACTTCCCACAGATTGCTTCAAAAGCAAACAGGTTTAACAGCTAATAAAATACATACCATGCGGCGATAATCAGCGACCTGGCGACAAGGAGCTTGTGTGTTAATGGTTGGTGTAGCATGACTTCATAGAAGCATGTAAACATACAGTAACAGCTAATGCTGCTATGAGTGACTCGGGATTCAAATGTAAACACAAGGCCATGCTTGAATCCTGCATCTGTGACGTTCGCCAGGAAACTAAGAGAACTGGTCTAAGATCAGCTAACTTACCATATTACTCATTAATCATGTTTATCAATTGATCAAAGTAATTGCATTTTAGAACTTACTAAAACGCACTATTTATACAAAAAAAATTGTAGAACAGTGCATAAGTACGCAATTTGGGACGCACCTAAAGTCTCTACTGTTTGTGTTTGGAGCTGTACCTAGATCAGTACTCATACTTAGAGACCAGAGTATACCACATCTGTTTGCTTCTGCATTGTCTGACACAGCTTTTATTGTCTCAAACTGGCGTCAGGAGAGATACGCTAGTCCTTCATTAGCACCAAAGGCCGACTTTTACCCAGAGTCTGAACAGCAGGTTTGAAACTTTCAAGGTGGCTCAGTTTATAATTAGATGGATCTGCTGAAACGTTGTCTCTGTTAAGGAGTGTGCGAATGGCTTGGACCCAAACCCTCGCAGAAGTCTTCCACATCGCATGGCCAGTCATTTCTGGTCAGCAGAGAATTATAGGTATTTCATTTTGTGGTGGACCTTGACGATTTACTCAAGGTCTCTGCTAAGTGAAAGTTTTTAAAGGTGTTGTTTCAGGCAACTGGAGAAAGATGGGGAGCAAGTATGGAACTGAGTCAACAAAAACAAGCCACAAATAATTGCAAAGACTTCCAGAATTAAACAAAAATGTGGTAACTATCAAGAAATGAATGTCCCATTGACCTCATCAACCTTTCCGTCATGTTTCTAATTATGATCTTTATATCCGCTTCTGCTCTAACAAAAACTAATGACGGGAATGCAAAGCAGTCTTAATAGGAAAACAATATGCAATGATGTATAATGTTCTTTACTGTGGAAACGATGCAGTAGCTAGAATTAGATCACAGGAAAAACTACAAGTACACACAGCACAAAACAACTTTCGAATTTAAATGACAAACCACAAGATGTCCACCCTACACAAAGTTATTTGCTTATATTCAAATAAACTATGGACTCTTCAGTAAAATAATAAAATGGGAGTCAAAATTTCCATTGCAGCAATATATCGCTGTTTTGTTAAAAATTTTAAAAAATTGGCCTGTTATTATTGCTGTTAGAAATTTCGACCTGCTGGTAGGTTTAATCATCAAAACTTACAACAGCTGGTTAACAAATAAAAATAACTGTTAAATATATCTGTCATCTGTTTGTTTTCAGGTAGGCTGTGCACAGTTTGCTGAAGTAGACAGTTTCAGAAGCTTTCCTAGTTTCGATCATGCTTAGGGAGGAATAAATAAACACAGTTTCTGTATTTGGTTAGGGATGTAGATGTTGCCTTTACAAACATTTACTATAGTAACCTTAGTTTCTGACAAGAGGTGCTATTATTTTTACGCTTACACTTTATTTTAAAGTCCAATTCCAAAAAAACACATGACTTTTGCCTCAATAAACTCATTTGTTTACTAATTATATGCTTTATTTGTTTATTAGTAAGGTAGTTGTTAAGTTTAGTTCTTGGGTATGATTAGGGATGTAGAATAATATCAGAATCTGTGCTTTATAAGCAATAAACAGCCACTGTGTTAATAATATGCATGCTAATAAGCATCTAGTAAATAGTGAGAACTGGTCTCTAAACTAGAGCGTTACCATTTTAACAATAACACAGTGGTTATCAATCATATTTTATCGAAGTATGGATATATAAATAATAATAGAGAGCTAATATATAATATACTAAACAAGTATTCATTTTAAGAAGAGTTTAGTTTCTTACAAACTGTTATTACAAAATAACAGATTATTATTGCGCGCGCGTGTGTGTCTGTTGTTGTTGTTGTGGGTTTGTCTGTTTTTCAAACAGTAACACTCAAGTGAACTAAAGTTATCGTCGTTCATTTTTGTAATTATTTAAAAGAACGATGTTTTGTGTTAAAGGAGCAACAAGTCAATTGAGTTCCTACCTCTGATCCAGTCCAGAACCTGAGTCGGTGTCCACTTTGTTATCGGCTCCATTTCGGAGAGTTTCGGCCAATTCCTTAAAACTTCCTAAAGTTGAATAAAGTTTCCTACGCGAAAACTCGAGCGCCCATTCTCATGACTAACCACTAAATACTAATGATCATATCACAGGAACAGCGCTGAAGCTCTACCCACAGACCGAAACTAAACACAGACAGAGCGCGAGAGAGAGAGAGAGAGAGAGAGAGGATCATGTTACACTCACAGGTCAAATGTATATCGCTCCTAAATCGTCTGAATGGGGCAGTGAGGGTCAAACACATGACTCGCTATATTCACAAACATAGATCATATTAGAAGTCTGCTATTTCTCAACGCTGTTACTATAGGTTACTATAACGCTGTTATATATGCTACTTTTAGAGTTTACTGTAATTAATTCTGTGAATATTTAAATTTAAATGGCCTGCTTGAATTCCTGTGGCAAATATTCGAACCAGTCTCTCTCTCTCTAACTCTAGTCTTTACTGTTTGCAATTTTATTCCATCCTTGCTTAAGAAAAATCTTACTGTCACAAAACTTTCATGCAGTTTTTATCGTGCATGGCATGGTATCTGACGCTATCTCAGCTAACACGTTTATGTTCTGAGAACGTTTTCCTAACGTTCTGGTTTGGTTGTGGGAATGTTATTTGGAACGTTCCAAAAACGTAGAAATGTCCAGTTTGCTTAACATTCCTAGAACATTATTATGTGGTTGGTATAATTTTCCTACAACATTCTTGCAACCTAAATTGCACTTAAAAACATAACGTTATATGAACGTTTACAACATTCTACAAAGGTTCAAATGTCCTGTTTGCCTAACGTTTCTAGAATGCTGTTATGTGGTTAGCATAAGCAAAATTTCACTGAAAATATAACGTCCTATGAAAGTTTATTTACAATGTTTAATAAAACAGCAGTATTGCACCATTCTCTTTCTACATCATTTTTATTAACACAACATTCCAGATAAAAGCAATATAAAATTACATTTGCATTTGAACAGGTATATGAATTAAAGATAATAACTTACAAAAATAAATTGCATATCATATAAATTGATAATAATATTAATAATAATTATTATTATATGTAGTTTAATATTTATGACAGTGAAAAACAACCTCACAGCTAAATTTAAGTTAATCATATTGACATTTAATCATTGAGAACTTCTATATTCTATATGTGGGAACTGAGGTACATGTCCTGTCTCTCCACGCTTCATCTGTAAAGTAAACAGACTGCTGATGTTACAAACTGATATTACAAAATGCTTAAGAAATAATTAGTGTTGCTATGGCAAAAAAAGTTTTCCAAATATTACATTAGCAAAGAATCAAAGGTAGTTCACAAAAGTTATAAAATATAAAGGGATATAAACACAAAAGTTATATAATAGGATGATAGGAATACCTTGTAAATTAGTACATCTACAATTTAGAAGATAATGTAAATGCTGTAGATGCCAAATTAATTTGACTTGGCTTACATTACTTTTTATTGACTATCTACTTTTACAGCAGCACAAAGAAAAAAAAATTCTTCTGAAGCATCATTAGATTAAGAAAAATATAAACATTAAAATAAAAGATTTTCATCATGTCATAAAAAAAATATATTTTTAAGTTATAAATATAAATTGACCTGTTTTAGCCCCTCAAAGGCTAAATACTTGTGAAACTTGAATGTTTTGTATTTGTTCAGCCAAATTTTAAGTAGGACACATTTGGTAATCAGATGTTTTAGCAATGAAAACTTTATATATATACCTAAAAACTTGATTTTTACCCTGATTTTGAAGTTACTGTGAAACACTACATTGCGTCAAGCAGATTGGCCCTCAGATGCCATTATGTTATTTTTGTAGGATGTTAGTTTGTTATTTTTCATCTGTGTTGTGTAGTAACAGTTTGATCAATCTTCAGGTTTAAATTTAAATCTAATAGTCCTTCTTAGTTCTTAGAATGTTTTATGATAACATCATAAAAACATTAATTACTTATTCATTTAGAAATTATATCAATCACATTTCGATAACTTTCTAAGAATGTTGCTGTAAAACTGTTTTCTGTGAACATTATGAGAACATTCATCAGTAATTATTATTACACTACTTGCCACATAAGGAAAAAAACTGGACATGAATATGAATTTGAAACATTTTATTGGCATATTTGTTTTAAATTA
>JAUMHQ010000083.1:2230928-2253639 GCA_032361165.1 Enteromius paludinosus
TGCTGGCTTTGTCATGTGTAGGCTACCTTTTGAATGTTGAGCGTTATTAACTGTTAACTGTTGAATATAAACTGACGCGGGACAAAATGTCAGATTTCCCAACACGCTGAGCAATACCATTGTATCATTTTATTAAGTTACTTTTAAATGCATATAGCTCAGTAATATTCTGTATTTTCTGAGAGGGGGTGGGATTTCTGTTGGGAAAGTCGGGGGAGAGACGCACACTTTGATTAGACGGAGCACCATGTCAGCGAGCGGGATTTTTTATCATTGCGGGCAGCTAGTTGAAAACGTTGGTCGGGTTCGGGTTGTTTATACATTGACCCGCGCATCACTGATGGACATGAACTTACTTAGTTCTTACTAAGAAACACGAGCATGTTAACCTTTTCAGGTTATATCTTGTACTGTACATGTCTGGCAGAGCAGTTTTTGATAAATGTGATCGGGACAGCACAGTGTATCTTCTGTCGAGAGTTTTAACAAGAGGTCATATCTTTTGCGATGTACAGAGACTGGAAGCGCCTGGCAGAAGCCCCTCCTATGATGCGTTTGCTGTGAAGCGAATTTCACGTGCAAATGAAGCGAGTAAACTCAAAATGTTGAAGCGTCCAGCTACGCGTGCATAGCATGATTTATTTGCGCAAGTGACATCTGGTGTGAACGTAGGGTGACGTAACGGAGCAGGTCACATGACTCCACTACACACGGTAGTGTTTTTAAAGGGAAAGTAAATGAAATAATTGACCTTGAACAATTTGATCGATTATTGGTACTGAATGTCGATTTTGATTAGTTTTCAATTAATTGGCCAGCCCTAATAGTAAATATATTTTTATGTAATATAAATTGTATGAATATATGTGTATAATGTGTGTGTATAAAATGTAAAAGTAATTATTTTCAAAATGTATACTGTATGTGTCTTTATACATTATATATACAATATATGTTAGATGTGATAAATTGTTGCCAAGCACTATATGCCAAGAATCTATGTATAATCAAAATAATCTAAATCTAAATTGTTAATTTTATTTCTTTTAATGTATGCATTTACATTCACTTATTGATTTTTACTTACACATGTAAGTCACTGACCTACATTTTCCATTTGATTTTTCTTTTTCTTTTTTCTACTAACATTTTAACCACTAACATAAATTGTTGTATCTTTTCTTTTTCTTTTTTAGTTTAACACAAGTAGCAGTATTCTGAAGACTGGATTTGACTTCTTGGACAACTGGTAACACTTGAATACCCGGGAAACCCCCATTCCAGATCACAGGACCTACAAGCACCCCAAACCCAACACTACAGAACAATTTCCTTTTAAATCCGAATGCTTCAGTAGTTTCTTTATAGTGCATCAATATCTCTTATGATTGTGGTTAAATCATCATCTGTCTGATTCCATCTCACTGGTCAGAAGTTACTGAATGCATGAGCTACGATACATCAGATAGAATTTAGAAACTCAGCATATGTTGAGTGTTTTCACACTTGGTATGTTTTCTTGAGTCGGAACACATTGTCCCCTGCTCTCCTGGCCCTGTTGATCTGCTTTCCCACAGTTATTGTTATTCTAAACTGTGGTATGTTTGCAAAAAATTGGAACCACCCAAAGCTGTTAATCATGTGTATCCGGGCAACAGAGTTTGAATTTAGGAAGTTGCAAAACAAGGTTTCAAATTTTAGTTTGGTGTGATTACCAAACTGGCACAATATACTTAATTGGTACCAGCCTACTTCTGGATTGCATTCACATCAACCACAAACCACACAGTGGTTCACATTAAAACAAACCTCAGACCCCCTCTTTCGGACTCAACTAAAATTCCTTATTCCGGTTACAGAAGGTCGGAAGATGCATCAAACAAGCCAGAACGCAGCGCCACACTAAAACCACTAGTGTGAATGCCAACTCACCGTCACTGCCATACATTTTTATCTAGACCTCAATACTAGTGTTAAAATGCTTCACTGTACATTTATTGATAAGGACCTAAATGCGACACCGTAGCGCTAGCATGGTTTTGAGGAGATGACTTGCACCTTGCTTGTTTTGTAGACTTTTTATATGCGTGCTACTTTCATGGTATGCTTTGAAGTGAATCGTTGACTCTTCTCCTCACTCTCCTGAATGCTTCCTTTCTTTGTCTCTTTCCTGTAGCCCAGCGCACTAGAGATGACTTAATAACTTAAAGCAATAGTTACAATCTGAATTTGTTGTTAGGCTTGAAACATACTCCATTCAAGTACGCGAATGTTGACACAACATTAAACTCCAGAACTCAAGGGGGCGGTAGAGTTAACTGTCAATCAACGTTTGCATTTACGTACTTCTCTGTCGTATGCTTCAGGGCTAAGCTAACTAGGGTTTAAGGGTAGGAATCATTTTTGGACATTTGTGGCAAGATGTTTTTGTTACATACGAATGCGTGGCCTGGAGCCAGTATTTATGCATTCATATATATCTGTAATGGAAGATAAGTACAATAAAAGAAGTACACTAACTTGTTCTTTGTCTCATTCTTCTCTCGCCTGATAGAGGGCAGTGTGGCACTAATTGAAAACAGAAAAAAAAAATGGGAGTTCTACTCATAAATCCCATGACCGTTTTCTTCCTTTTGTCAGTTCACTACCCGGAGTGTTATTTGTTTTGGTTCAATATAACTGTTGGATGTGCGTTAATGTAATTGGTCACACATGTGGCATTTTCAAAATGCTCCTAATATGTTTATTTCCCCAGGCAATCATTTTTATTTTGGTGGATTGACGTTATTGCACCACATGTTTAAAAAAAAAAAAGGCCTTGTTAGTTTCTGACTGGAAAGTGGCCCTGTTTTCCAAGAGGCCATTCAACGTTCAAAGGCTGTTTGAAATATTCTGAAGGAGTTAAGTTCATCGGTGGATAAGATCAGTAGATATCCTCAGTTTTGGAGTTCTTTCTAATTGTTGTTTGTCAAAGTTAGACATCTAAGCTGTTTATATGTTTCATACAACGTCTAGACACGGTCATCTGGGAGAGATTTGCTTAGTTAGACTTTATGTAATGAACTGGTTTCTTTCGGGAAGAACTCCATTCTTGCATCTAACTCCCTTCCAATGTCTCCTCCAGAGGAAGTGAGCAAGAAAGAGAGAAGTGTCCTGTTTAGAGGAGGAGAAGTCCAAATTCCTTCCATGTGTGGAGACGGGACTCAGCTGGTAATCAGACGTTCATCATTTTCCTGTCATTCGGCCACTATTGACTTCCACGGAACAGCTTGTTCCCGAGGGACAAACGCATAAAACTTCACAGAAAGCTGAGTCTTGGACAAGCAAATGAAGATCTATTTAAATGTTTATGGAAGAGGGAGAAAGAGCTGTGTCAGTAAAACTGCCATGTTAGCACAAAGAATAGAAGTGGGAGGAATGAAAAAGAAGAAAAAAAATAATAAAATATCCGGTGTTTGGGTATAAAACTCTCAGGAACAAGCAGCTGAAAGAAAGAAAACAGAGAGGGAGAGTAGAAGGAAAAAGGGAATCTTTTCAGACAAGGTGAAAGGAGGAGAAAAAGTGTCCGGCAGCTGCAGAGAGGGAGGAGGCTAAAACAAAACAGCTGTGTAGAGGTGAACGACAGAGCGAGGCAGAGTTGAAAGCAATGTGAAAAGAGGAGAGAAGGTTGCTGTTTGAGTGAACATCAAGAGTTGTGTATATATGCAGTAAAACAGAAGAAAGGGATTTATGAAGTGAAGTGATTTGCAGTGGAGATGAGTCTAACAGTGATCCTGGCAGCTGTAGTGGGCTTCAGCGCTCTGTCTTCCTGTTACTTTGGCGAGAACACTACGAGACCGGCCGTCACAACAGCTCATCTGTCTCAGGTTAAGATTTTAGATTTACTTATCCATTTATTTGTTTTAGCCATTTGTATTTTCTTTAAAAATAACTTTATATATAAACATCATTTTGAAATGTGTCTGCAAACCTACCGTGATGATTCTTTGATATGATTCCATCACTGCACCATGATGCTGCATCATTATGGTTTTCTACTTGAGGATCCTGTACTGTTTCAAGCTAGTTCAAAATGGCATTTACACTCTTAAAAAGGTGCTTCACGATGCCATAGAAGAATCCTTTTGTCTAAATGGTTCCATTAAGTTCCTATAACATCTGAAGAGCCTTTTTGTTTCAGAAGAGGTTCTTTAGATTACAAAAAGTCAAATATAACAGTATCAAATAGTTGAATAGAGTGTCGGTAATGTATAATGATAAGACTAAACACTCAATTTTCAGTTAAAGGCATTCTATTATTGAATTCAGAGACGGCATTGTCTAGCTCAGTTTAGTTTAAATAGTATCTGTGCAATCAAATCAACAATAATTGCTAGAAATTAAGTAAATGGCAAGCCAGAGGTGACAGTGGCAAGAAACCAAAACTCCATCTGTGCAAACCAGGCTCAGTCGGGGGGCCAGTTCTCCTCTGGCCAGATGAAACCAGGGTTCAAACTCCAACCACAGTAAAGTCAGATTGTGTAAAGGACTCATCTGATTCCCGTGATCTTGTTTAAAGAAGCTTTGACTTAACGGTTCTTTGTGGAACCAAAAATGGTTCTTCTATTGCATATTGGTGGAAAAAGCTTCTGGTTGCAACAAAATATCCTCGATTAGCAGTCACATTACTTGGAGCGCCTGGCCTTGACCTCTGGTGTGATTATTGTGTATTCTGTATCAAGCAAAGACTGGAATAAACCATGCGACTTTTAAAATTTGAAAAGATTTCAAACCACTAGGCATCACATATTTGGCTATGGTGGTTAACAGAGGAAAATTGGGCATCGTACACTTTATGACTAAGGGTCACACACTGCTCCGAACACAATAAACCCACACAGAAATATTGCTAGGAGATTGAATTAAAATAAAAAAAAACATTACTTGTCGTACAATTGGCTGAGAGAATTAAATCAGTTTGATATCCTGCCACTGAAAGGATTCATAGTCTGGCAAAAAAAAAAAATCATATACTTTGCGATTTTCTGTGAAATTGTAGACTGCCTCTGAAGTTTGGATTGTAAATCGGCAAATATGGACAGAAATCGTGTAGTGTATTAGCCTTAAAGGGTTACTTAACCCCAATAAAGGTTTTGCTCGTCTTTGGAACGCAATTTAAGATATTTTGGACTTGTGACTGTCCCATTGACTGCCAAGTAATGAACACTGTCAAGGTCAAGGAAAGTATGAAAGGCATCTTCACAAATAGTCCATCTGCCATCAGTGGTTGAATTGAAACATTATGAAGCTACAAGAATACTTTTTGTACGTAAAGAAAACAACAATGATGACTAACACTTTAAGTCTGGTGGTTTTGCTGTCTTTAATCCAACAGGTGAGAGTGTTCAATGAGGAGATGGTTAGAGGGCGAGGGGACACTCCTGACATCATAGAACCTGAACCCACCACTGCAGTCTCTGAAATGGAAAGCACTTACAACTACATCTGTGAGTGAACCAAACTAAAAAAAATAAAGGTTTATTTGTACGGTAATGTTTAAAAGTCAGCTTATTTAAATTACATAATGCAACTTAAGTCCGATTCAGACACTCTATATCATCAGCTACCTTGTCAACCCCTTCCCCCTCCACAACACAGTTTCTTATTATATTCTATTCATTCACGGGTATGCAGTAACATGGCTGACTAATGAAAGACTTGATTCACATTTGTCTATTTATACATTTTTACAGTGTCTAGACTGGCAGCGATGGATCAGGCTATCCACAGGCTTAATGTGGGACATTACACATTGGATATCAAAGTTACACAACTGTTGGAAAGAATGTCCCGACTTGAGAATAGATTAGGCGACACTGAGGATGCCATTCAACAAGTCTGGTCCTACTGCAAGGACAATCGCAAAGAGATCGGACGACTAGAGGGTTAGTGGGTTATCTACCATCTTTACCTTTGGGCTCATAGTTGAGGACTATACATTGTAGTCAAATCTAACTGTGCTTAAAGAATCTATATTTTTAGTACTGGGGATCTTTCCAAATATAAAGTAAGGTGGTGACAGTTTATTTCCTAGTGATCCCAGTGACCCAATACATATGGCTATTTGGGCAGCAAATAATTATAATCAGTACCCTTTGTTGGACCTGGAACAATTTCAAGTGTAGTCAAGTTGTAGTTATAATTTCAATCCCAACCGTAATCCTAGTCTCACGTAACCAGACCATTGCCTAACAACATAAGGTTTGGGCTCTTATAGCCACTGAAATTGTCTGATCACATAGTCAGGAAGAGGTCAACTGAAAAGTGAACCTAGTCTCTTAGAAAACCTGTATGAATGAGATTAGACTTATGCCTTCACACAAGCTTTTCCAGTTTATTGTGCCATATATATCAGGCATTGAGTGACGAGTGTATGTGGTCCATGGAAATGACGTATGAGAGTAAGACTATCTAAACCAATCCCTAAACTACCCTAAATTCGGAGTCAAATTGATGGTAAATGAGAAGCTCAACCCCTAAAAACCAAGCTTAACCTTAGCACTAAATTCCTAGCCCTAAACCTCACCGGCAACATTCAAAGTCGTAGTCTCAGATGTCACATGGAATGTTGGCTTAACATCTGGTGCATATGGGACAAAAAGTGAAAACACTTCAGGTAGGCGCTTATCAGGATCAACTAAATGCTGAATTTTGTTTGCAGCACAGAATCTTTAAAAACGTCAGAGTTTTACATACTGGTCTGTTATTGTGGCAACACGAAATATGATGCTAAAACGAAATTAACTTTGATAGGTTGTCTGATTTGTCGTTCATATGGCCACACAGGTGGGCTTTTACCAGTGAAACCTGTCATGGATTCCAGACCTTCAGCCATAAGTCTGAACCTCTGGCCACGCAAGACTACACAAGCCCTACTCTTTCAACACCTTTCAATCTAAAATTGGACTTTCTATTTCACACCATATCCCTGCCTAAACTCTAACCCCCTCAGCAACAATACTTTTAGCAAAACGAGAGAGAAAAGAACTGTCCTCATCTCAAACAAATGATGCCAAAACAAATTTTCTCAGTAGTTCATTTCAGGCGTTGGAATTGGCTTGCCAAAGCAAACTCTCAGAAAAAGTTTGCTCTGGCTGATAAACACATAAATAACCATTGGTCCGACTACATAATAGGAAGGTGTGCTCTGGGCTCCACTCTTTCATGTGGAAATTTTCTCTGATTTATTTCTTCTGTTCAGTCAGTTCAGATCAGACTGAATTAAAAACAAGGACACACTGGAAAGGTTTTGCAAATATATCCCCATCGTTATCAAAAGATTATTCATTAATGGCTGTCATTGCATACCTCTCCTATTGAGAGGAAATTGTGCATAACATATTTACAGTATAGCCAGTTTCAGGATGTTAATGATAACATAGTCCCGCATAGCCAGTCCTTCAGACTAACGGCTGAAGGTCTGGAATTCATTGCCGCTTTCTTTGATCAAGGCCCGCCCATAAGGCGGTTTGACCGACATGTCAAACAACCAATCAAAGTTCGTTTCGTTCAGCATCACGTTTCGGGGCATGGAAATGTCCCCACAACAGCAGAACGGCGTGCATCAAGTCAATCAGCATAGAAAATCCAGACGAGATGTTCGCGGTAAACATCTGTTTGAAGCATATATCTCCACTTTTTAACACCGACAGGCAATTCTGGAGAACCGAACACAATACTGAATCGGTCAGCAGCGATGTCAGCGTCTGTTGTTTCATGTTTGCCAGCAAACATGGCTGAAACCCCCTTCTCAGGTACTTCACTCGATCTTCCATAATAGATATGAGGGGACACACAACTAGTAAAATTGTATCGCATACTTTTGAGATTCCAACGTTTAACTGATCTTAATAAATGCTTATTGTCACTCATGTAAACGCGACAATTTATTTCCCCGCAATCACACGTCTGCGCTTTGTTTCCCGGCGGACCAAAAATAAACGCGATACTCGCGTCCCCCGGAAATCCGATAAAATTCAACCAATCATTTGATGACTTCGAAATTCCTGAAGGGTTTCCATTTAAGCATACCATATGCATCAGACGTTTAGCCAACGAGCCGTGGGCATGACATCTGAGGCTGAGACTAACAATAACATAACTTTGACCTAACAATGGGTCCACAATCCTGTTCCAGGAGGGACACTTTCCTGCTGAGTTTTGTTCAAGCACACTTGCCTAGACGTTCCTATTGGTCCTGAAGACCTTGGCTGGCTGGTTCCAGTGTGTTTAGTAAGGGCAAGATCTAAATTCTGCTGAAGGGTGGCTCGCCAGGAACAGAACTGGACACCCCTGACTTAACCCAGTGCTAACCCTGAAGTGTAACCTCTGTTCCTTCTAGTCCAAAAAAATACTAACCCCAACCTCTAGTTCAAAGCTTGAACCTTAATCTCAATTTCTCATTTCTGTCCTTTAATCCCACCACCCTCTAACTCCAATTTCCTACCCGAACATTAATCCTAAAGCTACACCTATTTATCACATTTTAACTCTAGTAATGTTTTCCTAGACAAAACCTTTAATGCCAATCCCTAATTGAGATCTGAATTTTATATTAGGAAAATCCCACATGCTGTGTGTGCTGATCTCTAAAGTTTAACACTAAAATTAGTAAGATTGTTGGTCCAAGAATATGTACTCGGGCGGATCTTTTTAAGACGACAGCGAAATACTTTACTTAAAACGTTTTGTGTTAAAATATGCTGAAAATGATTTTGTGGTTCCAGGCTGCCAGAAAGGCCGTAAAATGGGTTACAAATGCTTCCTGGCATACCGTGTGTATGAGACTTATGCAGAAGCATCCAAGAAGTGTCAGGAGCGGGGAGGACGCATGGCTATGCCACGAGATCGTAAGGAGCAGGAAGCTTTGGCTGAATATGTGAAATCAGTATTCCACGGAAACTGGCCTGTGTGGCTGGGGATCAATGACGAGCGCTCTGAAGGCCTCTACCTATTCGAGGACACAACTCGCGTCACTTACTTCCAATGGAGGAAGCACTTTCTGTCAAGCCAGCCAGATGGGGGGAAACGAGAGAACTGTGTAGCCATGTCTTCAGATGACGGAGACTGGTGGGACACCTACTGTGAAAGACGCATGTATTATCTCTGCGAATTTGACGTTTGACCTTGATGCTTTTCTAAATGGCTTCTAATTAATATCGAGAGCAGCTATTAATGGTTTTAAAACCGGTTGTTGCACAGGCAAAATTAGAGCTAGTGAGTTTAATGATCCCATGAAATCGTTTGATAAATCTTTCATGTTAACATTTTTCGCATTGATACAGGAAGTTGGAGCAGGACTCTGTAAAGAATCAGTTGGCTTTCAGAATAGAAATATGTGTGTCCATAAAGAATTACGTAGTTACGATTGAAAAGTTTATGCGTGTAGTACTGAATCTTACTTCAAATTTCTCCTCCAACGTTTGTCCAACATTGATGATTTTCTTTTTTCGTAAAAGGCATTTGATTCAGTCTTTACATGTTAAAAATACTTCACACGTGACTACATAATGAGTGAACTGATTCTTTAACTTCCTGACCCCCTTAAATCCCAAAGCAATTCCATTGGTTGAGACTAATTTTTATGCGCTATTATATATGTGCATAATTATATGCGCTATAAATAATTTTACACCGTATTCATGAAAACGTTAATGTCTTTTGAATAACGTATTACATACATGTATCATACTATATTACTGATGCTAAACAATGGTCAAATTAAAAACGTCTCTTGTTGTTATGAATGTCATTAGCAAGCAAATTAGTTAGCATACCTTTGTTAGCGTAGCCTTTCAACAGGCTCTGAGGAAGGGGTTTAGGATTCTCCTCTGAATCGTAGAAATACTGTATATTTTAAAAAGCATATATCTGCTAAAAGTTAACAAACCTTCCAAAAAATACACAATCCTATACTACTCCTAGATTGCTTGAAAGCTAATACACGCCACACAACTCCAATATTCATGGGATCTTAAAGCCAGAACTGGAAATATTTTGAAGATAATTGATTTGAAGATCATGGACAAATGAAAACATGCGGAAATATAATAAATTATTTAATCTTTTTGATGTTTAGTGTTTGTTTTATTTCAAGGGTGTTCGGGATTTGACCTGGTTCTGACAACAATAACTGCTTTATTGTTCTAAAATTCTTTAGAGCTATGGCTTGTTGGTTCAACCTTGTATTTGCTTCACTTGGCAACTATTGAAGCAGGCTTAAAGTGAAATAAGACTCTTGAGCTGTGCTGAACGGTGAATAAAAGTCCACTCTCACTCAATGATTTCAATTCTTCGATTTAAAATTATTTCATTTTTTGGTAAATATTTACTATTCACAGTAAACAGTAGTTAAACAGCTTAATAGGATTACTTCATTTTATATGTCTTGAATAATTGTGCGATTAATGTAAAGGAAAAATTGAAGTTAATAATCTCATTTCATTCAATCAAGACACTGATGTGTGATATAGAGATCAGACAGGTCTGTGCTACAGTCACTCAACAGATGAGAAGCTGTGATGACCAGAGGGTGTAAATGCCCATCAGAAATAACTCTTCATAAGTGTATGAGCTTGAGTCAGATCTTCATCCATACAACCTCTGGGGGAGCTGTCCATCTGTGGAGCCATCCTATAGCAACACATTAAAGGCCTAAAGTCAGTCACAGAATCTTTACACATATTATTTACTATAGACTGATGTCCTAAATTCTTTGAAATGGTATTTGTTTCATTTTCTCTGTAGTACGAGTCTCATAGTAATGCAGTAGCTTCCCATTTTACAGATGAGTACATTCACCCATTCAGTCCAAAATTTGCATTTGGAAAAGAACAGATCTCCTCGATGCTAAACTGAAGGCCTGGAACAGCTAATCTTACAAACTTTATTTTGGCCAAACGGAAGAATAAATTCTGAGTCTGGCATGAACATGAACGGGTATAACTTTTCAGGAACCGAAACATCTTATCAGGATGGCAAGGAAGCAAGTTGAGCAGTTGAACATATTAGAAAGGCAAAACATAAAAGACCTTTTTTCTCCAGGAATGCTACGAATGAGCAGAGACGGAAGCCAGAATCTGTGTAACTGATGGTCGGTCCACAGGGCTTTTACACCGGTAGGAAAATATTACTTTACCATCCCGGTCCAGCACAAAATCACCACCCATCTGAGAGAGACAGAGGGAGAGGGCTTTTAATCCATTTTCAAGAGTCCTAGACTACAGGGACACAAATGTTTATTCTATCATTGAGTATTATGCAATGTTTGGACTTTGTTTTTATGGATTTGGCACATTGCACTAATAGCTTGACTCTCTTAAAACCATTTTTCTCATTGAACAAATCGTCATTCAGAAAATCCTAATGGTGTACCTCAGGATGTCAAACAAAATACTATATCACCTGGGTTTTTTATTATTGACTTTAGATGAAGTTTATAGTTTCTACAACCTTAAGGATTAAATGCATTACCCAAATGAAGCGGATTTTTACATTTGTAATGTTAGTTGGTTAGGATTTAATAATGAACTGAATATTTATTTGACATTGATAGGCCAAAATCAGACAACAAAGTATATCCTATTTGTGGAAAGATACACAAAATTCAGTTTTATTTGAGCTAAAGGAGTGTAATTTATGATGATATCATTGTGTAACTGGCCTTATATGCAGTCTGACATTCTTCTTTTACTGCACTTATGTCATAAAATCTGGGTAATAACAAACTTATGGAAAGAAACGCAACTCATTACCCAAGTCAGAGTTGTTTTCTTTTGTTCTGTGTGTGATATTTTGAATAAATGTTTGCATGTCACCTGAAAGACGTCATCGATGAACTGAGGTGGCACATCAGGGAATTGTTGGTTCATCATCAGAAATTTAGAGTAGTGCAGCATTAACTTAAACTTCATCACCTTGCTGATTGATGAACCCAGACCGAATGCTTGATACACCTGTGGCCCATCATGAACAGACAAATCAGCACATATCCATACATGTGATCAGTGTTAATCTACAGTCAAGGGCAAGTATATGAGTCTTATTAAGGGGGTCATATGATGCAATTTGGAGTGCTTTTTTTCTACAAGCTGTTAGTCCATAGATTAGATCCCTAAAGTTACAAAAACTAAAGTTTCAAAACTAAAGAAATATTCTTTATAAAAGTTATGACTTGTCCACACACCCCTAAAATGGCTAAAACATGCCCCCACTTCTCTACATCTTTGTGTGGGTTTATTTTCATAACGTCACCCAAATGTTTATGCAAAAGAAGGCAGAACTGTTATTCTCAATGTAGCGTTGTTGCCAGTGCCATGTTCTGGAGACGCTGTGAAAATACTTTATTTGAGTGTGTTTACGGAAGACAGATTCCGAGAATCATTTAAGCATAATTGTGCTTCAAATAAAGAACTTTATGTTGACCAGATTGTTACACCGTGTCGGACCAGAACGGTGCAACGCAACAAAATACAATATTGAAAATTTGGGTGCACCTATTTTTTGTGCTAAAATGCAAAAAGTTAGTCTAGAGCCCTGGTTAGGTTTTCTTATGAAAAGAGCCTGCTACTTACTATTCTAACGTGTTTTGAGCAGTGAAGGGTAGCATATGCTTACAGTATACGGAAAGTAATGCTTTTTGAACCTTAAACTCCATAAACACATTGCATTTCACCAAATACGCAACATCATGTGTTTTCTTTAAATTGAATTATTAATGTGTTCTTTCATTTAGTTATTTGTAAAAAAATAAAATAAAATAAATTGTGGTTATTTATATTGATTGATTGCATGTCATGCGTGGGGCACAATTGCAACATAATTAAGACAATTATGAAAAACAAAAAACACAAAATAATTACATTTATGTTTTACACTGAGGAAAAATGTCTTAAATGCTTAAGAAAAATAAAATAAATAAAAAAAATTATTTTAAAAAATATTTTTCTTGGAATTGCATGATATAAACTTGCAATTCTGACTTTTTTTTTTTTCGCAGAATTGGAAGATTTAAAATGGCAATTGTGAGTTATACATAACTGCAAGACATAAACTCAAAATTCGAATGAATTGCCATTTAAACTATTTTAAACTTTTTTCCTTGTAATTCTGACATTTTTTCAAAAAGTTAAGTTTCGCAAGCAGAAAAAAAAAACCCACACACAATTGCAAGTTTATATCATGTAATTATTTTTAAAAAGTAGAGATGTAAACTTACAATTGCGAGAAAAGAAATCACAAATACCTCAAAAAAATTGTATTCAGTAGCTGAAACAAGCTTTCATAAACTTAGGATTAAGCAAAGAAGGGCTAACTATGTTTTGCCCAGCCCCAGTTGCTAGTCCTCACCGCTTTCTCTGCATCCAACAGCATGTCAAATTCATAGCCTGTCTGATCAAGCCAGAATGTGGCCCCTTCGAGAGTACCGGACGAGACCACCAGCACCTGCAATGACTGAGCTTCCAGAAGCTTCTGTATGAGAAAGGTAGAAAGAAAAAGAGTCTTGATGATTCAAAGAACACAGCAATGCTGACTTTGGAAAGCTTGTTGACCCACTTGTGCTGCTTTTTTGTAGCCAATGTTCCAAATATATTTTCCAAGCAACTGTTCATAATCAGAAATGAGGTCTGCTCTGCCTTCACTTGCAGCTGTGTGGTTTTCATCTCCTTTAGTGACAGGTTCTTACCTTGCTGATCTTCAGCTCAGTCAGGTGGTCTCGTCATGGCTGTCATCCAAAATGCCGGAGCAAGACAAGGAGGAGATTCTCTCCCTTCCCCAAGAACTGACCCAGAGACACATTCCTGCAGGAGTACAGGACAACCACAATGTATATTGCAGTTCACACATGCCATATCAATTTGTGAGCAGGAATTTGAAGTGAAACAGCATGTTCAATTGAATTTGAAGTTGAATTTATTTGAATCGCACTCTTCTTAAGTCACATGAAAAAATTTATACAAATTCATTAATTCTGTATATTTAGCCCTTGACATACAATATATGCGACCATGGACCAATGTCGCTGGGGTATATTTGTAGCAATAGCCAAAAATACATTGTATGGGTCAAAACTATTAATTTTTGTTTTATCCCAAAAATCATTAGTAAAGCTCATGTTTCATGAAGTTATTTTGTAAATGTCCTACCATAAATATCATTCTAAAAATTTATAATTTCTTATTAATATTTTGCTTTGCTAAGAACTTCATTTGGACAACTTTAATGGTGATTTTCTGAGTATTTAGATTTTTTTGGATGCTCAAATTACAGATTTTTAAATAGTTGTATCTCTGCCAAATATTGTCCTATCCTATCAAACCATATATCAATGGAAAGCTTTTAGATTATGTATAAAAAAAACAAAAAAAAAACTAACAAAAAAAACACACTTATGACACATATGTTTTCTCAAATAATTCTGTTTAATATTTCTATTTCTATATTATTTAATTACATTTCTATATTATTTAATATATTATTATTATTATTTTTATTATTATATTTATTTCATATTCATTTAAATTTAAATGTGTTAGCTCATTTAAAAATCTAACTGGAATTCTCAATTTAAAAAAACAATGAACATTAACTGTATATAGAAATAGGTAAAATTACAGCTATAATCTATGGGTTGTCCATTATAAAAAAAAAAAAAAAAAAGCAAATTAAATTTCAACCAGGTAACAAAACAACTCTCACAAAGCATGACATGCTAGAAACTGATTATAAGCTACCTTCCAGAACCGGCAAAACTAATGTAAACCTTACCTTAACACTTTCAAAAACATCTTATAGACTTTGAATATACAGTATAACGAGATAAGTGAGATACTGATGTAATCACAGTCATAGTAATACACTTTTGCAACTGCAGGCCATCGTTTTGTTTCAGCAGACGTACTCTGTAAGCAGTTCTGGATTGTAGCTTGCACTAAATAAGGACAGAAATGATATTATGTGTTTATCTCACTCTTTAGTCTGGACGTGTATAAAGTGTGTATCTGAGCTGAGCGTCTGGGCTGCGGGATGCTGGGAAAGAACTGTGTCGCTCGTTTTCATCTGAACATCCAGACGCTTCACAAAGCAATCCCACTCCACCTGTCAAATCAAACAAATATCCATTCAGCACACTAAACGACTCAATCGCACTTAATATATTACCTGCTAACATAAAAACATTAAAGACAAGAACCCTCTGGAGCCACTGATTAAATAAATAATATGATATAAAAGGAAAAGGTTTGTTTATGTTAAGTTGTGTTCCTCTCAAGAAACCTTCCAGTCTCTCGCAACCGCACTGAAATATCGTAACTCATTATTTCCTTTAAGAAACTGCTACGTTTCTTGTGCAAAAGAATGTTGTGCGAGAATGTAAAAGCATGCTCTTGTCTTGTTAGGGGCACAGTAGTCACATGAAAAATCAAAAAATAAATGATGCTGCTTACTTCCAGCTGTAACAAGGCTTCAACATTATCTCGAACATCAGTGTTTCTGTTTAATTGGGAAACAAATAGTATCATTAATATACGACATTGGTTTTCAGTATGCTATGGATAGAGTACAGCCAAATATGTGGCGGTTTATTACATTGCTACCTACCAAATAAAAAATGCATTCATTTTATTTATTAATAATTTTTAAAAACATGAAAATTGCCTGGCACCATTCAAACAGTTATTAATATTATTAGTATGCAAAATATGTCATTATTGAATGCTCCAACCATTTCAAACCATATACTTACTGAAAAAACTGTTCCCATAAAGATTCTGCTTCCTTTTGGTTTTTCACACCCAGACTGAAAGAAAACATTATAATATCATAGAAATATAATTTTGTAGTACGACGAAATCCTTTAAATATGCTCCATTGGAACGTTTAAAGATAAATAGACACACGTGTTAAAGAACTTGGCACCTGCTGACATCAGACCAAATAAAGGACGGATTTTCTTATCGACAATGTCTTGCAAAGAACCACCTAAACAAAAGTAGTAAATGCAAAATTTATAACACACACATCTGCGCACAAATAAGAAGTGAAATCTCAGATTGTTTGGGATACCTTTGGCGACGTCCTTTTCTACATTTTCCAAACATGTTCTACCAAATCCGACAAGTTCTTTCAGAGCCTCTATTAGTGTGTTTTGGCCCACTTTTGTAGCCATGCTGAGCTTCCATTGAGTTACTCGTACTGCACTGGTCACCTGTCATCTAGCAGATGATCTGGCGATTACGGAACTAAACGGTGAATGGTTAAGCCTCAAATGCGCGGAGAAAAGTAACAGAAACCACGTGTCATCGTAGCATTTCCAGCTGCAGCACGTTCTTGCAATAATAATTTACATATGATTAATTACATTTAGAGACTTGAATAGAAACTGAATTAAAAATACACAGCGACTAATTTAAATAATAAAAAATGGCTACTTCGAGTCATTATATCTCACCAGTAAGTGACAACTTCCGGGAAGTCCTCAGTGGCTCTTTGAAGTACTGCAAGCGGTCTTGTCTATCTTCTTTATTAAGTATAATTATTAAAAAATAAACAAACACACACACACACACATATATATATAGAAATATCAAGTATTAAGTCCATATAAAAGGGAATTAAATACAACAACATTGGTTTCATTCAACTGCTTTTATTGACTGTGGCTGTTCCAGCAAATTAAGTCACAGATTTTCCACTTTTAAGTTTTTTGTGCGTTTTAAAGAACCCACCCTTTTTCCCTCATTGAAAAACAGCAACTGTTTTTCTAGCTTTTTTTTCATGGGAAAATAAAGAAAAAAAATGTCTTTGCCAAAAAGCACCAACCATGACAGGAAGAAGAAAACTGAAAATCTACTTAAAATGGTCCCTTAAGAAGATAAAATCAAATCAAAGATGTATAAGATTAACGAAACATAAGACTTTTTTTTTATTTAAGTCAACTATAGATTGAGGCGCAACTGTTCCCAGTGTGTAAGGTTATGTGAACATCTCTAGAATTTGATCGCACATTATTCAGTTGAGCCATTAAATAAAGAAGACAAAAATGATTTAAAAAAAGCCAGTGTGGACAGTGAACATTGCAGTATTACCAACGCCTGTCTTTCAAACAAAGAAAACATTTCCAAACAAATTTCCCCACTGTGTTCAAGTATTCAGAAAAAGAAAATCAGAGCAGCAGAATATTGCTTAATAAACTCTTCAAAGGACATCTCTTCAACAAGTCACGGATTTGTTCCAAAAACCATGAAAAGCAACAAATGACTAATAAATTAATAAAAGATTTCAATTACATTCTGCTACATTTCCTGCTGTTATTCCTAACTCAGATTACGCTTGCAATTGCTGTACTTTAATGACATAATAAAGGGCAACCCAAATTTATATTTGATTTAAAATTTGAATAAAGAGTTAACTCTCTTCTCCTGATCTGTGGAAATATAAAAGCTAAAATCAAAGAGAACTTGTTCTGATATTCGATATGTAAAAAACCAAATAAAAGTGAAGACTGTGAGCAAAGATGCCCTGAGTAGAGATGGCCCTTCGTGTTTTGAATATATTGATGGTGTTTCAAGTTCAGGATTTCTTGGGACAGTGCGAAGACGAATCTGTGTTTAAAACTTCAATCATGGTCCTCGTTAACTGGAATGTCTCTGAAACCGATGGAAGGTTCTGGTACCAACTCGGCAAACTAGTTACAGAAGGAGTACAAGAAGAAAGTGTTAAGGTTACTGAATATGAGCATACATAACACTGGGATGCTTGCCTAGGACTCAAAACAAGCACTCAATACATTAAAGTTGTACCTCTTTAAGTTCATCCAACTCTTGACGGTCTTACTGAAGCGATCAGGGTTGGCTGTAGTCATGGCCTCGAAATCAAACAGCTGGTGGACAAACCAGAATAGGTAAAGTATTACAAAATACATTTATAAAGTGCTGTGTCTCATTCAATTATGGATTTTACCTTTCCAGAAGGGATTCGGCCCAGCACCTCTTTCCCGCTGGCCATGAGAGCTCCCATGACCACTGAGTATGCCACAACACTACAAGAAGAACAGCGATTTAAAAAAGTTAAAGAAACACAGATCTGATAGAAAAACCTGCCTTCACTGAAAACACAATGTTGACTATGTATGTGTAAATCTTAAAAAAAAATAATTTTAACATTTTAAATCTTAAAATGTAAAGAAAAAGACAAATGTGCAAAAAAAACTGAAGATGAGCCACTGATGTCACTGTTTACCGACGCATTTACAACGTTTCTGGACCTGCATCATTTCAGTTGTTTTGGTGAGTCAGATGGTTCTCTGATTTCATCCGAAATATCTTAATTTGAGTTCCGAAGATGAATGAAGCTCTTAGGAATGACATAAGGGTGAATAATTAATCACCGAATTTTCATTTTGGGGTGAACTAACAACTGATGACATGGCTGACATAAACTACACTAAACTGATTAAAGCATTTATCCTATTTAATGGCTTTTTTTTTAATAATTAACTTCCTAAAACCCTAGCAACCACTTGTTTGCCATTTTTTTGGTTTTCCTACCTGGAGCCTCTGGACAGTGGCATGAGGTTGCAGAAGTAATACACCAGAGAAAGAATTAAATTACACACAGCATCTGCATCCTACAAAGAGAGAAAGAGAAGGAACATATTAAGGTTGTGCTGTATGTTTATTAATTTTTCTTGCTGCTTTGTCGCTCTCTGACCAGGTTGTGTTCTGTTATTATTAAATTGGAGGACCGAAAAAATCAGAAGGTTAACTTTATACTTTATGTTTGCATTGTATTATATATGTCATTCAGCAGATGCCTTTACCGACAGTGACTGACAGTGAAATTAGTGCAGAAAGATTTACCAAAACATGCATTCAAATTTTGAGTGTGTTTATAATTAAGGCGGTTGCACAAAAATAAAATAAATTAAAAAAGCAGAAATTTCAGCATCATTACTCCAGTCTTCAGTTTAACATTTAGAAGCCAATCCATGCTTATTCTATATTTATTAAAAAAGAAATAAATACATTATACATATATATACACACACAGTCAAGCCTAAAATTATTCATACCACTGGCAAATTTTGACTTAAAGTTACTTTTATTCAACAAGCAAGTTTTTTCTTGATTAGGAATGACAAGCGTCTCCCAGAAGATAATAAGAGGATGTACATGAGGCATCATTGTGGAAAAAATGATTAATAATTTTTTATTTACATTTGTAGAAAAAGTGGCATGTCCAAAATCAATCACACCGTTTTCAATAATCAAATAAAAGCCTTTACTGGCTATTACAGCAATCAAACGCTTCCTACAATTGCTGACCAGCTTTTTGCACATCTCCACTGGAATGTTTGCCCATTCAACTCTTTCAGGTTGGAGGGTCTCCTTACCATCACCCTGTCCCCTCCACAGATTCCCAATTGGATTTAAGTAAGGACTCTGGCTGGGCCACTGCAAATTGTTAATGTTTTTGTCTGCTAACCATTTCTTCACCACTTTTACTCTGTGTCTTGGGTTTTTGTGCTGAAGTGTCCACTGGTGGCCAAGGCCAAGGTTTCTCTGCTGAGAAGACACCCCCAAAACCTATTGCTATTAGGGTAAGTGTTATGCCAAATGAAGGCTACATGATTGCCAAACAATCTTTGTTTTATCTGACCATAAAACAGAAGACCAGAAGTCTTCTTCTTTGTCCAGATGAGCATTTGCAAGGGCCAAGAGGGCTTTTGTGTGCCTTATTTGGAGAAGTGCTGGTACCTCTGTCACTATCCTCCTGGCCAGCACAGGTGTCACTTTTGGCTTCCGACCACATTTTCTGAGATTTATCACAGTGCGGAATGTCTTCTTGTGTTTTAATAACACTGTAGCCACTGGAATTTCAAAACAATTAGATATGGTCTTTATAGCCCTTTCCTGACTTGTGAGCAGCCACAATGCGCAGGTCCTCAGTGAGCTCCTTTGTCTTAGCCATGACTGTCCACAAACCAACAGAGAGCTTCTGTTTTTCACCTGTCGAGTTGATTGAAACAGCGGTTCCTAATGAATCAGGGTTATTAGCATACTGCTTAAGTAGGTACTACATTTAAAATTGAATGTACTACCCAACCGTTAAAAAGAACATTCTATATAGTATGAATGTGGGTAGTATGAATGGAATTCGGACGTACTACATCCGTCATATCGATGTTGTCACGTGTCATGCGTCGTCCCAACAGCACGAAAATGTAAGCTTTCAATAAGTCATACGTTTATTTAGATTGTGCTAAACAAGTGTAATTCAATCACAATAAACAACGTTTTCTTCCTGAGGTACGTACACTTGACATGAGCCGCGTCTCTACTTTCCGCCATTTTTCAAATATGACGCCTCCTCTCCCTGAGCCACATAGGATAGGAAAGTGTCCATGGTATGCGTACTACAGAATTCGGCAGGAAGCAGTAGGTCATCCGGGTACTTCTCGCCTACTGAATTTCGTATACTATGAATTCGGACATACTACTCGCCTCGCTGTTTTTTGCGTACTATATAGTAGGGAAGTAAGCGATTTCGGACGCAGCATTGGATTTTCCCATAAACTGACAGTTTGCAAAGGGTATGAATAATTTTGGATATGCCACTTTCTGTTAAAATGTAAATAAAAGACGAGTAATAATGTTTTCGACAACGAAGCCTCTTGTACATCATCTTATCTTCTTGGAGACGCCTTCTAATGTTCTAGTGTTATTTCTAATCAAGAAAACACTTGCTAGTTGAATGAAAAGTAACTTTAAGTCAGAATTTGCCAGGGGTATGAATAATTTCGGGCTTGTCTGTGTATGTATATATTCTAATGTTACTTTTAATGTTTAAAAAATATACATGTAAAGTGCTGTTCCATCACTATATCAGTGGTTTTGAAAAAACTGTTTATGGAAGTTATGTCCAGATCACACTAAATGAAAGCCTTAGTTCTCGTTCATGAAAATTAAAATGTGTGCCACTCAAGAATCAAGATACTGGCAAAGACATCTGGGTGTAACAGTGTATGTGGGTATCGTGTGAGCGTGTGTGTGAAACCATATGCACAGGTCACAGATCTCCCACGATTCTCTGAGCAACAGGTCAGACTGGTGCAGATGCCAGAAGCGTTTACATGACGCAGAATTTATTAGCTTCCTGAGACGTGAACACATGCCAGCAGTCACACTACAGGTTCAGCAGGAGACAGAGGAGGTTGTGAAATCACAGAGGCCGACAGATGCTAATCTTACCCCGAGTTCAGTGGAGAGCATCAGGGCTTTGCCTTTGGCAGTGAGATCTTTATAGAGCGCTTCAATTTCTGACTGATACTGCTGCGTCCGTTCATCTGTGGTCTGAGTCTCTACTGAAAACAGCATGTTCCCCACTCTAACACACAAACAACAAAATCATCAGCATAAGGCACAAAACAAGGCTTGACAATATAATCAAGGAATCAAAAACTTGCTGTACAGCCTTTATACATTGTTTTGAGCTACACAAAGTGTAAGAACTGAAACATTACAGCTGACTGCTTAATTACTGTCAAATAATTAATTGTGATTAAAATGATTGTTTCCATAATATAAGTGTGTGTACTGTAGATATTTATTGTTTATATAGAAAATACAAGCCCGTCTGAATATAGTCATTATTTAGGTAGAATGCCTTTGGCAGAATTCAAATGAGCCATTTGAATCTAGATTAATTTCAAAATTAATCTAGATTTAAAAAAATAGTCTATGCCCACCCCTAATCAAATATTTGTATCTCTTATTCAGTTAAGTGTGTCTGAAAAACAGAATCTATTCTCCAAAGCGGCAAATTAACCATCTTCACCTCCAGAAAGCCCTTTCCACACCTGTGTATGAAAGCTGTGAGAATTAGAAACTACTTTATCTCATAAACTGAAAATGACATACCGAAGAGCATGAACTGTGAAGGCGTAATGTTTCAGAATAGTTTAATTCTCACCGATCTCCGGTGATGGTGATGGTGAATCCATCATATTCTTTCCCAGGATCCTTCATACTGGGAACTTTAGAGTTGACTGTAAAGCCGTCTCTGGTTTTACTGTTGAACTGCTTTAGATAGAAGTAAAAAAAAAAACAAGAACATCAGAGAAACTCTGTCTGGGTTTATGAAGTATGTCTATTAATACAAAAATGCAAGTGTTAGACAGATTAGAAAAATAAAACAGATTAGCAATCACAACGTTTATTGAAGGATATTTCATCAGCTGATCATATCATTACTCACAGATCTGACCTAATACTAGATTACACACACTCATAGCTGTCATGTGTTGAGGGCGTGTAGAAGAAAGGAAGACTGAAATAAAATCATTGAAAGATGGTATTATTTATACAGTCCATACACACTACAGGGTAAAACGTTTGAAGGAAGTTTCTTAACCTTATACCAAGGCTACATTTATTTTAACATTAATACCATTTAAATAACTATTTTCTTTTTTCTTCTTCAAGTATTTTTTTTTTCCAGTGAATTTTTTTCAGTCACGTGATCCTGCAGAAATCATGCAAATATGCTAATGCATAAGATGCATTTGTTTTGTTATGTTGAAAATGTTGCGGTAATACTTAAAGGTGCCATAGAATGCATTGAGAGAATATTGTAAATTGTTCTCTGATATGTACATAGAAGGTATGTAGCTTAG
>JAUMHQ010000083.1:2256105-2270425 GCA_032361165.1 Enteromius paludinosus
GCGTATTACTGGCATAGATTTGCCGCCATAGATATGCGACCATTTTCGGTTGTTGATAACGAGGGGTTCAAGTATTTGCTCAGTGTGCTCGAGCCCCGTTATCTATTACCAAGCCGGGCGCAAATTGTTTAAAAAATCGTTTTACGATCCGAATCGTGGGTCAAAAATCGTGATACAAACCGAATCGTGTATCGCCCTAATAAGTGGTAACGATAAAAGTAGTACGTAATTCCATTAAAATCTTAACCTATCGCTATCTATAAGCGAGTAACCCTGTGTCTAAAGTCTGCCTACACTGGACGCTATAAAGTGACTGTTGAAAATCATTTGAAATTTGTGTCAGCATGTCATAAATAAAATAGCAGTTTCCTGTGTGGGCGGAGCTTTCAAAATAGGGGTGGACCCTTGGACCCTTGTTTGTTCATACCATATCAACATTGTCCAGAAATCGCTTACCCTGCCTTTAATTTAAGTTTAATGTTTTAAAGCATGGTGACAAGACGACTTTTAAAGCATGCCTTTTTTTCCCACAGACTTAACACCGATATAATTTCTTTTTTATAGCTGTGGTCACGGGGAAATACAATAATCATTAAAGCGTCATGCTTCTAGTTATCACCCTTGGTGCGAACAGCCCTTAAAAGTCAAACAAAGGTCTTAAGCGATTAGGGCTGGCCGCATTACAGAGCAGATGACAGGTTGAAGGCAGATACAGCACCTGATGAGGTTGATGTGGTTGTTAAATCCTCTGCTAAGACTCCTGGCAGGCATCTGATCCAACCACAGCACAGGCTGGTCTGGATCTGCAATCCTGCTCACGCCCGCGAACACACACACACAAGCAAGCATCAATCATCAAGCCCTGGTAACACCCTCCACAGAGCCGTGAGAAGAGCTCAGGCTCACTGGCTGGAATCTGACCTTCTCCATTTCACTGCGATGTCAAACATGTCTCTCCACTGCAGCTGTCTGGTCTTTCCGTTGACTCGAACCTTCGAGTTACTCCAGGTCCGCTGCATGGCCTGCATCACCTCTATGGAGGCCAAGCCCATCGCTACACAAAACACACAATAAAAACACAAGACCACATTAAAAATGCTATTTAAGACCATAGTAAGACTTGAATGCGCCTTCTACAAGTGCGTGCTTGTAGAAGTATTTTTTTAAATACAATTCATTTTAATATTTTTGATATCATAACGAAGAAAAAAGTTCTCATATAAAAGTGATATTATATATTACAAGATGAAAATTATATTAAGTAGTATATCGCCAAGGCCGATATATCAGCTGATATTTGGCATTTTTCAAGAAGAATTTTTTCAGGCGAAAATAATTTCTGTTTGGCCGATATGTTCGAGGCTGGATTGAAGGATGAGAATGGAAGGCTTCTCTCTCTCTCGTTCACTGCCGTTATTCAGTTCTGTCTAATACGTTAAGAAGTCTATCTACTAATCAGATAAAACAGTTATTAACAAAAAAAGTATTAGAATGATTGCTTTAATATCATAAGTAATAGATACGCATTTATATAATTTCAATACATCCAAACTTAAGATCTTGTGAAGTGTGCGTCCTGTGTATCCTGATTGTGTGCTCTCTGTGAGCGCTCTGTCCGTGTGAATTAAATGCTTCAGCTTTACAGGAGACATGCGATCAAAAAAACCCTTTAAACTAGTTATTTCAAATTGTGCTGTGCTTCATGTGCGTCATGTGTCATATTCATGTAATTTTCTGTGTGCTGTATGTAATAATACATTACTTTGGCTTTATTTGGATAATAGCATTCCCAAAGCACACAGACTATCCAGAAAACTGAGTGACCTGTTTACTTCTTTTTTAATTATTAATTTTATTTCATATGTATTATCAAGTTATATCATCCTTCAAAAAATCCAACCACTAATTGTTTATGTACTCAAGGTGCAAAAAAAATTATATTATTAAATATGAGTAAATATTCTTTTTCTTTATTTATTATTTTAATAATTATTTATCAATGTTAAAGTGTTGAAAAAAAATAAAAATAAACAAAATTGTGTATTAAACTGTCTGTTTTTTTTGCACCATGATATTGATTGTTTTTTTATTTAATCGTAGGCACTTTACAATAAGGTTCATTAGTTAACATGAACTATGAATAAACAATACTTCTACAGCATTTATTAACTTTAGTTAATGTTCATTTCTAATGCATCATTAAAAAAACAAATTGTGTTTGTTAACATTAGTCAATGCACTGTGAACTAACATGAATAAACACTGTTAACAAATGACACCTATTGCAAAGTGTTACCATTTAATCATTTAAACTTTTTTTAAAAATTAAACAAAATTAAGTGCGTTGAAAGAGCTCTGACCTCTGTGTATTCTGAGGTTTGGTAAGAAGCCTGACGTGTCATACTGCATCAGTGCACCGATGTGATCTGCCGTACAGATAAGCTTCTGAACTTCAGCAGAGTAACTGTCAAAGTTCTGAGGTAGAACATCTCTACAATCACAAAACAAATAGAATAAGAAAGGTTACACCATACGAAAACATACTAATTATCTCATCATATAAATTTAATGTGATGCCCCAAAACACAAAAGACTCCGTTTGCATCTAAACTCACTTAATATGAGGCTGAAGTCCAGGCTGTTCTTCGTAGTCCTCGATGAGGAAAGGGAGATTTTTTGCCCAGTGGTTTTTAAAGTTTCCAGGCAAATTCTGATCAACATTATACTCTGCAACCGGTACATCCAGATGAGAATGTAAATAACGGGAATATTCTGTCACATGAGAGAGAGAGAAACACAGGCATATATCAATGAATTCACTACCTTTTATTTAAATTAAAAATGAAAATTATATTCATGCACTATAATTACTATATGTATATAATACCGATACTGCACATTTACACACACACTACTGTTCAAATATTATTATTATTTTTTTCCCCAAGTAAATGCTTTGGAGTATCAATGATCATCAAAAAAGGAAATATAATTTTTTCCAAAATTCTGAAGGATCATGGTACTGAAAATGTATTTGATTGCAATAATTAGTGCTGTCAAGTGATTAATCGTATCCAAAATTATAGTTTTTGTTTACATTATACATGTATGCGTCCTGTGTATATTTATTACGTATAATAGAATATACACACATACAGTTATATATTCTTAGACTTTATATTATATGTAAATACATTTCATATGTATATAATAAAATACATTTCTTAAATATATACATGCATTTGTGTGTATATACACACACACACAGGATATATTATAAAAAATTTAATAAAAACAACAATTATTTTGGATGCAATTAATCATTTGAGAGCACTAGTAATAATGTTTATTATACAACATTACTTTTGTACTGATTTTCTGATCTACTTTTACTTTAATTCTGTACCTGGTTGATGCATTACACCATTTAATAATTATCTGAACAAATATTTAAATATGTTCACCTCTATTACAGGGCTTAACAATAAGGATGAAGCAGAACCAATATGTATTTGTTAACATTAATGGACTGATATTTTTCTACAGTTAGATGTATGAAACTGCTCCTGCTAATTTTGCTGGTTTATGTCACAAAACTACACAGATACTGAAGCTAATAAGAAAAGGTGTTTGTGTAATCTTGGTTGATGACCTAAATGAAAATTATTATACACATGTAATTTCTCACCTCTGAGATATTTGACTTTGAGATACTCTGAGCTGGCTTTCTGTCCCAAGAGAGGGTCATTGAGCATGACTTTAGTCTGAGCTTTAATGCCCTCGTAGAACTGGCCCATGGCCACGTGACTGAGACCCTTCATGTACTGACACACTTCATTATAGGGCTCCAGCTGCAGACATCTCTGAAAGACAACATGATAAAACATTACTGAAACAAACAGTTACAGGACTCTGAGCTCACGATAGCAGTAAGTATTTTGTTTGGCTTCAGAAACACAATTAAACTGATCATTTTGGGAGAAAACTTAGTGCTTTAAGCTTCTGTTTACCATATTCAATGTGATTTATGTATGTGGAAAAATCTAAGTTTATACATGAATATAAACCTCAATTACATTTTGATTCATATGGATTACATTTACAACGTCTTTATGAATTTTAAATTAAATACAATAACTGAATGAATATAATAATAACTTGCTTACAAGTCTATGGTTCAAAGTTTTCTAAAATTATTTAAGTGTGGATCTTGTATTTTTGTCAAAGCTTATAGGAACTGTCATTAATTGTTCTGTATTCTCATTCATTTTGTAACAACGAAATGTACTTCCCATTAAAAATGTACAGTGGAATTTTATCTCTTTTTTCTACTATCATTCATTACATTTAAATAAACATCTACTTTAAATGTATTTTACTTCATGTTGTTTTTAAGAATTACTACTGACTACAAGGGGACAACCACAACACTTTTTGGGACACACACATTGGTATTTGTGGTTTATTCTCCAAAGCTGCAATGGCTTTACAAACTGTATATTGCCCTACACCAACCTTCCACCTAACCTTAACCCTTGCAGGAAATTTTCTGCATTTTTAGATTTCCAAAACACTATATTTTTTAAGCGTATTGGATTACATTGGATTACCTATGTCATTAAATATTTTTTTTGTCCCTGTAAACCACAAAAACCAGTACACAAACATCATTTAACTTGATTTACCTTAAAGTTGCCGATGGCCTCCTGCAGGCTGCCGTGATGGTACAGCATCATTCCTCTGAGCTGAAGAGATTGGATGTGGTTCTGATCCAGTAACAGAGCTTTCTGGAAGCTTTCCATTGCATTCTCAAAATCACCCAACTCCCTGAACTCACACAGACACACACACACACACACACAATTGTATGCAGAGAAACATCTAAAAAAAACCTGACAGACATCATGGGTCAGTAGCAGCTCACCTGTAAGCCTGACCCAAGCTTTTATATGCATCTATGAAGTCTGACTTTAATTTGAGAGCTTCTTTAAACACTTCTATAGCCTCCTGCAAGCAGAAAACAAATAGAGTTTATTGTAAAACTCTTTAAACATTCAACCTTTTGCTAGGTTACAGTCCAGTTCTAGAGAAGATTCTTTAACAACAATGGCAATCTGGAGGGGTTTTCACTTATACAAAAGTAACACATCTGTGATTTTATTGACCTTCAGGAGGCCCCTGTGGAAGAAGGTCAGGCCTTTATAGAGCATAGCGATGGGCTGGTTCTTCTTCAGCTCTAGAGACTGCTGGAAATCCTCCATGGATGCCATATAATCCTGAAAGACAAGGTGAGAAGGAAAGTATATTAAATATATTTTCTATATATAAATATTTAGATAAAAGTATAAAGAAAGTTAAAGGACTAGTTCACCCAAAAATGAAAATTCTGACACCATTTACTCACCCTCGAGTAGTTCTTTTTTCTGCCAAGGGTAACCAAGCTGTTTTGGGTCATCATTGATTTCCATAGTATTTTATTTCTTTCCTTCTATGGAAGTCAATGGTGACCCAAAACAGCCTGGTTACAGACTTTCTTCAAAATATCTTCCTTTGTTTTCGTCAGGGTGAGTAAATGATGACAGAATTTTCATTTTTGCGTGAACTATTCCTGTATATGTACATACATAGTTTCATTCCTCAAGATTCATTAAATTGACAAAAATGGCAGTAAACATTTAAAAAAAAAAAAAAAAACTGCACGGAACTGCACTATAAATGATTATTTTCTCTTATCAACAGGGTTGAATTAAAAAAATAATAAGAAGAACGGAATGTTTTCCAACTCATATGCAAGAATATGAATTAAACTATGAAAGGCAAAGAACACGATCAGAAATTTCATTAGCCCAACAAAAGTTTTCACCAAATAACATGACTAATTAATACTAAATTCAGCTTGCTTTGGATGCTCAAAAAACGGTCATGGAAAATTAAAAGATAAGTCACAGGGGGAAGTTGTGGCCTAATGGATAGGGAGTTGGACTGGTAACCCAAAGGTTTATGGGTATTATGGGAAACCATACCTGGCCACAAGTCACTTCCTTTCCTTTGCCTAGCTCACACAGCAGTTCATTTCAAACCAACCAGTTTTCTGCTTTTAAATTCATCATCTGCTAGCCTGGGCCCGCCCATACTTCCTGTGACACTACATTTTATTTTGTGAGCAAAGTTAGTCTGGCAAAGCTGCATTTCCGTTCCCAAAAAAGTGGGAACCAATGAGAAACGAGCATCCCCCCCCCCGGCACGACTGAGGCGGGTGTAACGCGATGACGCAGCAGTTCTGCAACTCAAACATGGCAACCCTTCAAACATGGCGTGTACCGCGCAGCAACAATCGAAAATAAAATTTCGATAAAATTAATTGAATAAATAATAATAATAAATTCCAAGTTTATTAGAAATTTTCCTACTGCTTTATTGAAGCTAGCTAGTAGCTACAATTGGTTACATTGGCTTCAGGTTCTGTCGCTACGCATACGTCATCGGAATGAGTGCTCTAATTGGTTTTAGATTCGTCCAGTAGTATACAGAGGCATCTGATGGATGCAGGTTAAGCCCGCCTCCCAGAAGGCGGGTAGTAAGGTAGCTTGGTCTTTTAAGTCGCGGAAGCCAGGCAACAAATCTGCACGACTAGAAAATATGTATCTGCTTGGGAAAGTATGTCACCAAAATTACAACCATTTCACAGCCCAATAAATCCTTATCTCATAACATAAAAATAATTATTCATGATATAACCACTGACTACAATTACAAGCTCACTTGTCTGTTTTTATATTACGCTGTAGTATTTCTTTTTTCTTCTTCTTTTTTTTTCTTTTCAGTGGGCAAACAATACATTTAATTTACAGACAATTAAATGTGCATTACCATACAAGGACACTGTAGTATTTCATCAGTCAAGTTACTGCTCAACTATATTACAATAAACATCTTGTGCGTTTCTGGACTCTGTACCCAGACAGATCCAGCGCTATCTGTCCACTCTGGACATTCTACAAAAGTGACCTATAATAGATCTACACTTTTGCAATCCATTCAAGTCAAAATCAAAGTGCATCCTGACAGATAAGACGGCTGTGTGGTGTGTGTACCTCTGATATGAAGAGCAGTGTTCCTCTGTGTCTGTAGAGTCGAGCTGAAGGCTGCAGCTGTATGGCTTTAGTCAAATCCGACAGAGCTTCACTGATGCGGCCCAGAGGAGACAGAATCTGAAATCAAACACCTCATTATTACCACTAAGCAGGCGTAATTAGTCGTCTGAATTACGTTTGAAGGAAGTCAATCCCTCGTTCCTCACCTCCGCCCTCTGCTCATACACTTCTGGTCTGCTGGGCTCCAGGGCAATCACTCTGCTCAACTCATACAGAGCCAAGTCTGCATTCTTTATGTCCTTCAGAGAGAGCGAGATTCCTTCATTTATAAGTCTGCATGTACATTTTGCTCAAAATTATTATAATCAAAGAGAGCTGAACTTTCAGCATCATTACCCCTGACTATAGAGTCACGTGATCCTTCTGAAATCTATCCTGATCTCCTACTTTATTAATCAGTTTTGATTTGTGCTTAATTATCAATTCTATCAACATATTTTGAGGAAACCGTGGTGCTTTTTTCTGCATTGCTTTTTTTGTGCTGTCAAATGATTAATCGTATCCAAAATAAGTAAAAAAAACAACAAAACATAATAAATATGTGTACTGTGCATATTTAACATGTACTGTACATACAAAACACACACCGTATGCATGTATTTCCATATATATTTCTATTCATATTTAACATATTTTCCGTAAAATATTTACATGCATATGTGTGTGTTTATATATACACATAATAAATATACACATATTATGCAAACAAAAAAGCTCTTTTTGGAATACGATTAATAACGATTAATCGTTTGCCAGCAATATAGATACATTTATGTATTTATTTATTTTTTAACTAGTGCTCTCAAGCGATCAGTCACGATTAATCATTCAAAATAAACATTTTTGTTTTCATATGTGTGTATGGTGTATATTTATTAAGTATATATATACGCATGTATATATTTAAGAAACATTTTAAATTTATATTAAATATATTTATATATTATATAAATTATTATTAAATAAAATATATATACATAAAAATACATGTCAATATTTTCTATATATGCCTTATGTGTGTGTGTGTGTGGGTATGTATATATACATAATAAATATACACAGTATACCTTTATTCTGGATGTGATTTATCATGATTAATTGTTTGACAGGACTAGTCTTAGGAGCCTTCTTTCAAAAATATTAGTAAAAAAATCTTTATTATTCTAAATGTCTGACTGGCATTGTAAAACAAAAGACTGACCTGCAGACTCTTTTTGCCGTAGGCTATTCCCCGTCCATAGATGGCACTGACCAGCTCAGGATCTCCCTGGAGACAGAGGACAGCTTCTTTTAGGGAAAAAGGGCTTATAACAAGTTCAAAATGACCAAACAATGAACTTCTTGTTCAATACTACTACTCAACCTACTACTACTAACAAGGTAGTGTGTTTCTGTTCATATTTTTTTAACTATACAACTGATATTCTACTAATTGAACATAAAACGGCTCCACATGAATCAGCCTGTGGTGCGTTCACACCATGTCAGGAATTCTTTACAATATTACTTACTATAGCAACTCTATCAACGCTCACAAAAATCTGTCTAATTTGACTAATTAATAGAAAAAAACAAAATCCAAGAAGTAATAGTAATGCAAATGGATTAAACTAAGCTTTTTTAATTTTTTTAATAAAAAAAATTAATTTATTTTATTTAATAGCTACATCAACTACAATAAACTGTATTTTACATTGTTTGATTACTTACAGATTATTCACGCATTAAGACAATAAAACCGTAGTCAGTCATAGGAATAATTAACTAGAAATATTACAAGATCGGAGCAGAGTTTCATTAGTGTTCTGAAAGAATGTGAATGCTTCGAACAAGTTAGAATCTTAAAATCACAGATTCTTCGTTTTTTATTGTTTGGAATAATGAACTAATAAATCATGTGCAACAAAGCTAGAAACTTTACTTATGAAGCTAAAACGGGGACAGTGTTGATTTTAACACAAATGAACATTGTATCATTATGTATACTTCAGTCCCAACACAACTGACCTGTAGCAGTAATGAGAAGTGCTTGATAGCTTCATCATACAGGCCATTTCCAATGAGAACATAGCCAATGGCTGAAAGAAAAACAAAACGGTGTTAGCAGAGCACCTCGACCCAAGTCAAAACAATGAGCTGACACACACCAAGTTCTTCATTGGTATTTTGGTTTTCCACAGCGAAAGGAAACCGACGCTGTTCGACAAACAACTTTGCTTGATTCTGTGGTGACAGGAAGAGAAAAAGAAAAACATGTCAGGAAGTAGGTCAACCTCTAGCAATCAATCCAACCCACCACTATCTGCAAAAACAATGTCAAGAGACCCATAATTATGGAGGATGAGAAAAACACCTTTTTTGTCCTGGATAGGAAGTGTTTTGGTTTTGGCCTGACACACTTTTTTTAAAGAGCAGGTGTTGAAGGAGATAATTCTGTCATCATTTACACACCCTCAAACACTTAATGACGTCAGCAAAAAAACAACTTTAATGCATATTTTTTGGTGCTTTTTATCATTTTAGAGCTTAACAGTAGGGATGTAACGGTATTGTAAATACCGTCGTACCGCAATATCAATTTGTTTTGATAGTACTGTGGTCGCATGACTTGATAAAACGATAGGTCTTCTGAGAAAAGTTTGCTCAGGCGAATGGAGCGAAAGGGAGGTAGCGGGAACTACAATTCCCATCAGCCCAAGCGTGCCCATCATTCTTTGCGGTCTGTTGTCAATATAGATCAGTGTTGCCGACTTAGCGACTTTGTCTCTATAATTAGCGACTATTCAGACCTCCTTGGCGACATTTTTCCTTAAAAGCGACTAGCGACAAATCTAGATACTTCTTGGACAAACCTCAGCGAGTCTCCGATTCTGCCGCGCTAGCACGTGCTCGAGCTTGTTTTCACAGCGCGCGCGCACACACCTCTCTCTGTGTCTGTTCTGTTCAGTGAGAGGAGCAGGGCTTTTCAGTTAAAATACATATTATGTTGCTTCTAACTCTATTTTACATGCAAATAGAGCTAAAATCACAGCGTAGACATTGTCTATATCTTATGTGTACTTGGTTTCATTATTATGAATTATAAATATAATTCTATAATTATAAATAAGGATTTTAATCTAGAGTAACATCTTGTAAGGTAGAGCTAGTTCAGAAGGCCTTATAATGGCGTGCATTTCAGTCACTATTTCATATTCATTCCGTTTTTCTGACAACAGAAACCATTAAAAATATCAGTGAAAACAGTTATATTGAGAATTAGGGTGCACTGAATTACATTATGTGACCACAGAGAAGCAAGATAATATGACACACTGACGTATTGAATATGCAAATTGATATATGACGTCATCTAGCAATCTAAAGCGGGTTTTAAATCGAATGTGTTGAAGGTTTAATAAAGTTCCTGTTTGAAAGTTTACAGATAGATGGCTAATGTGTGTGCCATTGCTATGCTCAGTGTTCATGTAAACTGTTTAATAAACACTTCTGGTAATTTTTTTGGAGCCTCTTAATTAGTTTTCTAATTGTTTTTTATGTAAATGATTCAATAAATACCGTACCGTGCCATTCATACCGAGGTATTACCGTACCGTGAAATTTTGATACCGTTACATCCCTACTTAACAGCCCCCCAAAAAAGTCTCACTTAATCAATATTCTTCAACGGTTCACATTTGTGTTTAAGAGAAAGCAAGTCAAAGCAAGAGTTAATAAAGGAGGACAGAATTTTCACTTTGGCCTGAACTAATCCTTTAACACTGAGCCATGTAATGCAAATGCAACTCACGAGGATTTTCTCTGCATTGAGTGAAAAGATGGACTCGCAGGGCGGGTTGCTCCCCTCTTCGCAGTCAGGATCCTCCAGCTGCAGGATAGCTGACTCTGGGGACCAAAAAACATTTACCGGATGATACAGATAAAAGGCCAACCAAAGAACTAAATTTAATGACTGTTTTCAAAACCATACACCATATAGATCACTGCCTTCTGACTGGCTTTGCTGCAGAACCCAAATCAAGTGAAGACGAGATAGAGTACCAAAATGCTCAGAAAATGACTAGGTAAAACATGTTATCCTCGTTGAAAGTATCAAATGCCGTCTGGATTGTTTTTAACATGCATAGTTTTGTCAATGGGTTTTACCGTACTCATTTTCTCAGCCTGTACTGGTCTCTTTCTGCTGTCGAGCACACTGTAGCCATTGACTTCCATAGAATACAACATACACTATGGAAGTCAATGGCTACTGTCAACTGTCTGGGAACCTTCTTTCATGCTCAACAGAAGAAAGAAACTCATACGGGTGGGAAACAAGGGGAAGAAAAGAAAATGACAACATAAAAACCTTTTCGGGTGTACTATCATGTCAACAAACTTTCCATTTTGACCTTTGTTTAACTGGCTAGCTGCTAAAGAGCAAAAGATAAATCTGTGGCAACATACCAGAATGCCTGATTGAATCAACCTTTGATATCAACAACATTTATTTTGCTTTCTTGAATATTTGGATATCATATAGCCTAGTTTAGCTGCACCAGTCTTTCTTCCTCTATTTTTTAAACATCTATACAACTTTCTTCATATTGCATCATACATCTGTATCCATTATGCATAATCATGTAATATTAGCTCGAATAGCATGAAATGTGACACTGGACCATAAAATTAGCAATAAGTGGCACAGGTATATTTGTAGCAATAGCCAACAATATAGGCTCAAAACGATCAATTTTTCAGAAAATCAAGATATTAAGTAAAGATCATGTTCCATGAAGATATTATTTTGTACATTTCCAACCCATTAGTAACATGCATTGCTAAGAACTTCCTCTAGACAACTTTAAAGGCAATTTTCTCAATATTTAGATTTTTTTTGCACCCTCTGACTATTTTTTAATAGTTGTATTTCAGCCAAAATTGTCCTGTCCTAACAAACCACACATCACTGGAAAGCTTATTTATTCAGATTTTAATAAATCTGAATAAATAAGTCACAAATGACTTAAGTATGAAATTATTAAACAATTTACCAATAAGAAGTAACCTAACATTATCTCTGTATGTTATGTTCTTTCATTGTGTGTTACTAGGATTGTATTTCAAGGCCACTTGGACGAAAACACAACCGAAATAGAATACCAAGTCACCTTGGTAATTAAAAAAGGCCGTATTTACTTCCTATAGTTTATTGTTACTATTGAAAACAGTGGACTCCTGCTATATGCGTTTTCATGGCACTCATTTAAGTTACTTCAAATACCACTATCATCTCCAAACTACCATTGTAATGCCTAGCTACATCTGCTAAAACCAATGTTGAATTTGGCGACACCCAATAAAATGTTCTTATGTGCATGTTTATTTAGCAGTTAGAAGGACATGCATGAGTTTCCACAAGCGTTTTTAGTATCTCTGCATTAATGACATGAGATGTTGCATGCATGATGCGAGTTTCCCCTGTATACTCTGAGTTTCTGCGTGTACGATCCCGTCAAGCTCTTGTCACTGTAACGTTAAGCGGAAGAGAGTGAATCAGATGCACGTTATATGCATCAGGACGTGGCAGAAGCTCACCGCAGTCCGCCGAATACTCCTCCCACTCGGCCGGAGAGCTACAGCCGTGCTTGTGAAGGTCGCTGTTGAAAAAAGTCAAGGTGGAGAAATACTCGCTGGACAAAATAGCTCCGCATAAGCGCAGCAGCGACAGAGCCGCCAGCACAACACCCCCGCCAGCAGGTGCCATGTTGTGAGTAATGTTATGAGCAGGTGAGGAACGGTGGGTTCTGGGTAATGTAGTTGCCTGGAACTAACTTCATACTTCCGACAGCGGAGACGGAGAAGAAAAGAACTACATTTCCCATCAGGAGCCTGATAAGCCCCGCCTCTGATAGAGGTTCAGGAAGCAGTAGGCGTGTTTTCATCCTGTCATACAGAGAATGGCACCGGGATTGTTTAAATGCGTCGAGTGTAACGAAGATGCAAACGAACTGCATCGAGATTACAGCAACGGAATACTGAAGATAACCATATGTGTGAGTGATTCGTGAAGTTTAGTTTGTTTTCTCTGTTCTGTTGAGGTTAGCATGCTCACAACATTAGGCCTGAAGTATGCACACATTGAAGAGCACGTCAGTCAATTTTTGTTTCTTTTGCAATTTTTTGTTATTGACAGCGTCTATTTTATATCTATAAATGCAAAGATACATACTATTATTTTACGTCTTCCTCGAAATATATGCTTTTATAGCATATATAAATATAATAGGCTATCAGGATAATGAAAGTACGTTATGAACCCTAAAACATTCATCTACAAACTATAAAATCAGTGTTTTAGCCAAGATAAATAGCTTTCACAAACTGTCCTTCAAAGTTGAATCTAAGTTAACTGATTTTTTTGTCTCTTTCTCTACAGAGTTCATGCAAGAAGCCAGTTGACAAATACATTGAATATGATCCAGTTATTGTTCTGATAGATGCCACATTATGCAAAATCCAGGCCTTCAGACATATCCTCTTCAACACCGAGATCAATGTAATTGAAACTTTTAGAATCAGTTTTTGAGAAAAAAAAATGTGCATGCTTGAAGTTTGTATACTTTATACATGTGTGCCAAGTACAGACAGCATAAATAGTATACAAAATATTGTAATTGTGCACACAGCCTCTGTTCCTCTCTCTCTCTCTCTCTCTCTCTGTAGATCCACTGGAAGCTGTGTGTGTTCTGTCTGCTGTGTGAAGCATATCTGCGCTGGTCCCTCCTACAGGGGTCCCAGCCCAGCAATGACCCCGCTGATATCATCCGTTACACTAAAGAGTGGGAGTTTTACTGCATGTTTGCACTGGCTGCACTGGGTAATCACCGTTTGTAATGAAGTCAGGCACTGGCTAGTTAGAATTATTAAAATTAACTTAATGAGTTGCTGCGTAACAATGTAGGTCTGTGAAAAACAAACCTGATTATATATATATATTTTTTTTTTTGTGGAAGCAACGTGATTTTTGTGGTTGTCATGAAAATAATGGCATACATAATTATCATTAAAGGTGCCATAGAATGGATAACTGAATTGACCTTGGCATAGTGAAAAACGGTCAAATTCCAACACAACACAGACTGTTTCGTAACAGTCTAGAGGCGTAATAGTTACGCTCACCACAT
>JAUMHQ010000083.1:2311740-2326365 GCA_032361165.1 Enteromius paludinosus
AATAAGTCAAACATGTATACAACCAAAAGAAAAGGTATGTACATGTGTGTGGGTACCGTCTTTTTACTGTGTGGCCATGGCGCTGGCCATCACACAGCACCACAACTATAACGATAAAGGCACAGGGAAACTATATCATTGGAATCATTTTCAGAATGATTTTTTTTTTCAGCTGATGAACAATACAAACAGTGACAGTCAATTAGAATCCATCCTGTTCTCATAAGCTCGAGAATTTAAAACGGCAGATGTGTGTGCGCTTAGAATAAACAGACAATATAATTGGCTGGTGTGGACGCAAATATCGTTATCTTGCTAACACTTTACAATAGGTAACACTTGTTAACTAACCCTTAACTAAGACTTTTCCCTCAATAAATTCTTAATTTGCTGCTTATTAATAGTTAGTAAGGTAGTTTTTAAGTTTAGGTATTGGGTAGGATTAGCGATGTAGAATAAGGCATAAATATGTGTTTAATTAGCACTAATAAATGGCTAATATTCTAGTAATATGCATGCTAATAAGCAACTAAAAGGTGTAACCGTAAAGTGAAGGGTCACTGTTATCTGTATAGTTATCTTGGTGTGAATGTGTCTTAAGACACTTTGATGATATGCCTATTATGATAAATAGAAAAGAATAATTCAATCGCACACTGGCACACTTGATTAACACGATAAGCTTGTGACACACTATATCAAGAAACGGAAATAGTGTAGGTGCCATTCACACAGAATGTCTGAATAGGAAAAAATGCAAGAAGATGTAAGATGAACTTGACGTATTTCTTGTCTACGTAATATTTTAGTTATGGCATGTAGCAGCAGGGGGCCATACTAACCAACCTTGAATCCTTAAATTTGAATATGTTGGGAATCTGGGGTATGTGTAGGAATGCTGGGAATGTTGGGTGGTATTTGAGAAACAGGACTGTGTATTTTGGTAGGTGGTATTTTAGGATGCATGAAATATTAGGTGGAGAATACTGTGAGATGTAACAAATGAATGTGCAGATTTGGCATGATATAAGCATGTGAAGATGGTGTCTAGTGATGATGTGTGAGGGATTCAAATGTGTGATGTAAGTTTGCATACTAGTGGACTACAACATTTAATCTGTTTTATGCAATATGAATTCATATTGCATAAACATCATGATTTAATTAAATTAATTGAAGTTACATAACATTTTTTACTTACAGCTCTATCAACAAATTGTTTTAGAAAAAAAATGTAAAGCATGATTTCATTGACCCATGTTTATGTGTGCAGTGTCAGCTGTCCCAGGCATTGAACGGAGTATCTGACAAAGCCAAGGAGGCCAAGGAGTTCCTGGTGCAGCTGAAGAACCTGCTTCAGCAGATACAGGTAACAAAGCCATCTGTTATGTATCAAAAATGAGAAAATGGTGTAAACTCATTAAATATACAATGTTTATTTATATAGGTTGCCAGTTTTCTGTTCCTTTCAGTTTCACATAACAAACGCTTGTGAATAAAAATTGCCTTCACATCAGAGCAAAAATAATAACATAATCAAAACAGCCATGCTGGCAGCACTCAAATATTATTAGCATCTCCTCTTTGATTTATGAGTGTCTCATTAAATATGCAAATGATTACCTCGTTAAAAATGAAGTGGGGTAGTTATAACGTTCAGCATGTATCCAACAAACATGCCATATGTCAGATGTTAACATGAATTTTGTTAGCATGTTTATGCATTGCATATCAAAGGTTTTGGATAATCTAAAGCTGGGGGGGTTTTAACCAAGGCTCCATCGACCCCTGGAGTATTTATTGCAAGACAGAGAAACTAAAAATTCATACTAAAAGTCTAAAAATATCATATGTCAAGTTTGAAGCATTAATAATCTATTAAACATTAGAGAATGTAATGTAATGTTGAAATAAAATGTTATTGGGAGTATTTTACTTTATACTGAGGGTCTCTGAAACAGAAAACCTTGCCTTAGTCCAGAGAAATGAAAATGCTGCAGGTTTTATATCAAATGTCATTTTTGCATAAAATTTACATCAAGTTTTAAATATGAAACACTTATTCAGCAGGCTGAGGGAGAGAGGGAGAGATTGTGTTTGAAAGCCTCTGCAAGCAGACTTTGCGCTGAAGTGCTATAGTGATTTTCAATGCAATGCGACATACTTTTTCAGACAGAGACAAGTCCAGCAGAAGAACTGTGGTCTGGTTTCAAGCCTGAGTTCTTATTTTAAAATGAACCATCACACATGCTCTTATCAAACGTCTTCTCTTCATCGTCGTGTAGTAGATGAGATGACTCAGTCCCATCAGCCCTAGTGTCAGTGTGTGGGTGTAGGTCTCACATCTGAGTCACAACCGTACTCAAAGTGAATGAACGATTAGTTCAAAACTCCTACACCACAGACTCCCTCTAATGATCTTTGGCTTTACAAAATGAGTTTTAAAGCTAAAGTGTGTCATTTCTGTGCCACTAAAGACAACAAACAGAATAGCAAAAACAACAATAAAATAACAATTTAAATATAAAGGGCTCCTATTATGCTTTTTAAATTTTTTACATTTTAGTCAGTGTGTATGTTTGGGCATAAAAAAGATCCACTTACAAGGGGGATATTTAGTTTTTAAAAAAAATCAATTTTCAAGAAATACAATGAACTGTTTGTTTGGACTACAGCGTTGTTTTACCGTATTTGTGATCACACAGTGGGCCTTTAGAATATCATTAAAATAATTCCCACCTACAGAAATTAGAATGTTTGAATGTTTTTATATTACTGTATTTCTGAAGGAAGCCGACTGTCTACAGAAAAATTTGCATGTAATTTTTATTTCATCTCGCATGTAATGCCTGAAATCTTGATCTTTACCATGACAACACCTCGCACCGTCAGAGAATGAATTTGATCTAAGTCATTTTGGCTAGCTCTGTGCCAATTATAAAGAACTGGGAACTAATCTAGCTGTTTGTGCCATGCCTGGGAGAAAGGTATTGTAGTAATGTAAATTATGTAAAGGAATAATGCGTTTTTCAAACCACCCATCATGAGAGCATGTTCTGTGTCATGTGTCGGTCCATGTGTTTTTGTTTTGGTGTCATTCTGTCACACCTGTTTTGCCCTGTCTGTAACTCCGCCCCTCTCATTAGTGTTCTTTCCCTACCAGCTGTGTCCTCCAGGTGTCTTGTATCAAGGTGTCAAGATGGCCGTCTTCATTGGAGACATTGAACCGTTGTCAGGTCCGGTTTCCAAATCACGATCAGGAGAACCGTTTGAAATCCCCGCGGTGTCAAGTCTGTAACTGTTGGGTCCTAGCCCCGAATCACGGTCCGGGGAACCGTTGTCAGGTTCGGTGTCCGAATCACGGTCAGGAGAACTGTTGTCAGGTCCGATGTCCGAATCACGGACAGGAGAACTGTTGTCAGGTCCGGTGTCCGAATCACGGTCAGAGGAACTGTTGTCTGGTCTGGTGTCTGAATGACGGACAGGAGAACCATTGTCCGGTCCAGTGTCCGAACTTTGGCCAGAGAGATCCCTGGGTCGGTACAGGCGGGAGGCCTCGTCAAGAATTTCTATATGTACCTGGGTCATGATGGGGAGGGGTGGGATGTGGATCGATCCGCCATGGCCTCCTGAAGGTCCCAATCCGCCGTGGCTGCCCAAATGCCCAGATCCGCCCTTGCTCATGGGGAGTCTTATTATACCCTGGAGGCCTCCAGAGACTCTGCCCCATCCAACCTCCAGGGTACCCATCCATCCTTCCCCCAGATCTATGTACTGTTCCGCCTCCTCTCCACCACCCTCTCTGAGATGTCATGGAGCGTCTGGAGGCCACTCCCAGGGAGGGGGCTCTGTCATGTGTCGGTCCATGAGCTTCTTTGTTTTTGTTGTCATTCTGTCACACGTGTTTTGCCCTGTCTGTAACTTCGCCCCTCTCATTAGTGTTCATTCCCTACCGCAACTGTCGGGTTCCAGCCCTGAATCACAGTCAAGGGAACCGTTGTTAGGTCGGGTGTCCGAATCACGGTCAGGAGAACCGTTTGAAATCCCTGCAGTGTCCAGTCTCCAACTGTCGGGTCCTAGCCCCGAATCACTGTTAGGGGAACCGTAGTCAGGTTCGGTGTCCGAATCACGGTCAGGAAACTGTTGTCAGGTCAGGTGTCTGAATCACGGACAGGAGAACCGTTGTCCGGTCCAGTGTCCGAACTTTGGCCAGAGAGATCCCTGGGTCGGTACAGGCGGGAAGCCTCCTCAAGAATTTCTTTTGGGGGGGTAGATGTACCTGGGTCATGATGGGGAGGGATGGGACGGGGAACGATCTGCCATGGCCTCCTGAAGGTCCCAATCCGCCGTGGCTGCCCAAATGCCCAGATCCGCCCTTGCTCCTGGGGAGTCTTGTTATACCCTGGATGCCTCCATAGACTCTGCCCCATCCAACCTCCAGGGTACCCATCCATCCTTCCCCCAGATCTATGTACTGTTCCACCTCCTCTTCACCACCCTCTCTGAGATGTCATGGAGCGTCTGGAGGCCACTCCTAGGGAGGGGGCTCTGTCATGTGTCGGTCCATGTGCTTCTTTGTTTTTGTTGTCATGCTGTCACACGTGTTTTGCCCGGTCTGTAACTCCACCCCTCTCATTAGTGTTCATTCCCTTCCAGCTGTGTACTCCAGGTGTCTTGTGTCATGTCTTGATTAGTCTGTGTATTTATACCATGCTCTGTCTCTTGTTCAGTGTCAGTTAATGTCATGTTGGAATGTGTGTCTGCTGTGATCTCTGCATTTTTGTTAGCATCTTTGTTCCCGGGTTTCATCATGAAATGTTCACACTTGAACTTCTGTCTCCGTGATTCTTTGCCCGCTGAAAAACGAGGTCGTGACTGCACCTAACCATTACATTCTGCTTCCTCAGTCCACCCAGAACAAATTACGAAACTAATGTGTAATGTTGTTATACTGTAACCACATTTCCTTAGCATACAAAGTTTTGTCATGAAACTCTAGATAGCGCAGGTTAATAGTTTATGGCTCAATCTGATATGATCAAGTCATTAATATTGTTATCAATGCAGCAGAAATTGTATAACGACTAGCAGATGGGGCTACAATGTTACAAAAGTTCAATGTTAAGGCCAACAAACACAATATGATAGAGATATATTGTGTATAGTGTTTTGTGGGGCTCACTCTCAGTATTTGTATCTGTGTGTGTGTGTGTGTAACAGGAGAACGGCGTTGAATTTGAGGCATGTCTGGTCGCTCAGTGTGACTCTCTGATTGAAGCGCTCACTCGGCAGAAGGCCAAATTGCTCACCAAGGTCACAAAGGAGAAAGAGAGTAAGCTGAAGGTGGGTTAACACACACAACATGCACATCACTTGTCATTCATTCCTTTTCTAAAGCTCTTTTGGCAGGCGTACATGCACCTAAAATTTGCATTATAAAATTTGCTAGTGGTAGTAGTAATTTTTGCATCAGCCTTTAAGGGTGGTAGGGGATAGTATACATATATCTGTACCTTTTTTTAAACCATTGAAGAGTAGTATTACATTAAGTATACTGTAACTATACATTTTGCTGCAGAGATTAACTCCTAGTTCACTGACATGACATTGTGCCTGGCTTCTCTACACAGATGGGACAGAGAGAGGATGAGTTTCTGTAATACACTGCACTGTTAGTGTCGCGTGACTTTATGGAAAGCAGATTGAGTTTTTGTCTTATCTGTGCAACTCCATATGGTCAGAATAAAGTGAAATCAGTGAGTTTATTTAATCTGGCTGTATGTAAGGAATGCATTTTATTTTAATCAGGCTATAGTTAAAATATTTGTATTGCTATCAAATCTGTAGGAAATTTGTTCATTTAATTTTCAAATTATTTTGAAATATTTATTTAGATTAATGTATTTTTAATGTAATATTATTATTCTTATTATTAATTTCATACTTTCTTTTTTATTGGGGTGCAAGAAATTTGGCAAACAATGATTTTTTTTAATTAGCGTGATGCTTCAGTGGACCCAGTGGTTTTGTTACTGCCCAGAAGCAGTTGGGTTACTAGGTTAAACATTTAACCCAACTTTTTGGTTGAAGACAACTCAAAACAACCCAAGCGCAAATCGTGTTTGTCCATCGTTTACCCAACACTGGGTTGTAAGTTCCTCAATCTCTAGGGTCTCTGTGGCCTGCTCAGATAATCAAATGAAGTGTTTTTGTTTGCAGTGACAGGCTATGTCATTTTCTACTCTAATTCATTTCTTCCACTCCAGTACTCTTACAACAGGGCTTTACGCATGCCCTCTTTCACCACACTGAACACAGGATGAAGGGGGAAGGGGTGTGAAAGGAAACCCGTTCGGCCCAATACATTTCTTACAATATGTTATAGAATTGTTCAGTAGATTACAGTGATGCAAGATTAGATTGTGTATTAGGAATAATAAAGTGAAATACAGTTTATGTATCAGGAAAAACAGCAGCAGAATTTTGCACAATAAACCAACCAACATAAGATCCTTTGCTTCATTTGATACAGATTAGAGACAGAAGGCTTTCGGGTCATTTTAATTATGAAGCTGGCAGAAACACACACACACACATGAAGGTGATCTTTTTGCACATGATTAATATTTATTAACTTACAATATTAATGCATTTAAGCATTGTTAGTTATTTTTTGATAATGGCACATTAAACACATTAAACAGTGTGTTTATCTCCCTGCTTTTGTTTTGTTTAAATATTCATTATTGTCTAACTTAAAGGGTTAATGTTAGTTCTGTCAACTGTAATTATACAGTCATTCATCTCATTCCAAAGAGAGCTTGACAAGTGCATCATTAAATAATTATGCATCATAATTAATGCAAGAATAAATAAAGAGTGACTGATCTGATCAGCTTCTCTTCACAATTTGACATGGATGGCAAAAACCATCAGTGCATGTTTGATAAATTAAATCAGCTCTTTGTATTTCAAAAATAATTATCAGTAGAATAAATGCAGGATCATTCACAGCTTATTATTTCAAGAAAGAACATTTAATACTGCACTTAAAGGGATAGTTCACACATAAAATAATTGTCGTCATATAATCACCCTCAAATCAAGACTTGGATGAATGTACTTTTAATGACATATGAATTCTGTATGAAACAAGCTGGTAAATTCCAAGGAAGACGAGATTGCTTTGTGGCGGACTTTATGTGAAAAGTTAGCCATGGCATGACTATTCACAGTATGGTCTTTTTAAAAAATAAACAGTATATGGTCTCTTATTATTTTGCAACACATTCTGTTATGACTCAAAACAGCCTGGTTACAAACTTTCTTCAAAATATCTTCCTTTGTGTTCAGCAGAATTGATCGGGTGAACTATTCAAAATCAGTTGTTCCAATTTAGCATATTTTAAGTATATCAGTTTAGTACACCAACAGTGCTGTATAACTGCAGGGTATTTTTATTAATATTTAAATGTATTTATAGTATACTTAGCTTGAAAGAAATATATTTCAAATACATTTTACTATGTTTATTTTTTACTAGGGATCCTTAAATGCAACATGAAAGTAATGTTTATCACATCATAAGCCAGGTTTCCATCCAAGGCATTTTTGCGAAAAAATATTTAGCGGTTACATTTTTTTTACCAATATATCTGATGGAAATGCTAATTATTGATAGAATTTTGTAAATGTCGACACAGTATTTTTCCAGTTAACTTTAGCGCATAAATTCTATATAGATACTTAAAATGTCGCAAAAAATTGTTTGGAAATACCTTTTGTAGAGAAAAGGGGCTTTACCGCAAATAAATGTAGCGTCACATGACAGAATTAGCGGCAGCTTCCGTGTTCGTGGTGTTGCGCGTATTAAAGCATATTGAATCATAATATTATTGCATCTAAAATGTTAAAAATTGTTAAAAGATGAGTTACCTCTCAAACAAAAATATCTTAATTTGATATTTCTTTTTGATACTTTGATAGTTAAATTTATTAGGCTTAATTTTGTTCAGGATATAGTTGTCGAGTTAGTAGTCTAATGCGTTACTGCGCGCGGCGCCGACAGGATCACTTAATTTTTTTTCCCCTTATCAAAGTGGAAACAGCTTACTATACTCATTTAAAAATGAGACATTATTCGAAATTATTCTAAATATATATTTTATTTGTGTGCATTCACAATAAAAACGGTCATGCTTTTGTAGATAATTGGATGCTGCTTTCAAGAGCGCATCACCAGAATTAACTTAAATTCTGCATTTAAGCTTCTATTTGTTATGTTTTTTTTTTCTAGGTTTGTTATATTGTTACATTTATTATTTACAAAAAATATATATTTTTTTCTTTTATAGCTTATGTTTTTCTCTGTTCGCACAACCTCTGCACGTGATGTGATGTGAATCCTCATGTTCTGTTTATGCTGCTTTTTTAATGTATAAAATTAATCACTGGAAAAAAATTAAGCTATATTAAATGGGTCACAACCAGGTATAAATTCAAACTTGATTTAATTGTAATTTAGCATAATCTTGTCGGTTAATAATAAAATAACCTAAATTAGCATTCCTATTTCCAATACAGTCTAATAACATTAAGTCAGGAAAACAACAACAACAAAAAATTAATTTTTATGTAGGCCTCCATAATTTAATAATGTGCTAAGTTTTTTTCTTTTTTTCCAAATGGATTAAGAACAGACTATTTGCATATAATTTGCGCAATAAGTGAAATAATGTATGGAAACGATACACTAAAACTTAGGCGACAATTTGTTTTTTTAAGGATGACGTCATCACGTACACCATTTTATCGGTAAAAGTTCAATGGAAAGAGACTGGAGACAGCAAAATTCACAAAAAAAATAAATAAAAAAATCTCCAAATTCTCTTTGTCAATAACAAAACAGCGTAAAAACTGGATGGAAACTCGGCATGAGTTTCCATCCAGTCATGACATGAGTCATGACATGAGTTGAAAGGTTTATTTTATAAAATGCCTGAATTAACATATGTAAAATGTATTTAGGTGGAATGCCTTTCTCCCTGTAAAGTGCATTCGTGTTTGAATTATTTTTGTGGAAATTGATTGAGCTTAGCTTGTATTGAGTCTGAAACAATCCCTTAATTGGCTGAGACTGACAAACATTGACAGCCATACAAATCTTGTCTTGCAACTCTCTGACAGTAGATGATGATGTAAGTTATACGTCGCCAGATCTCTTAGAGGTGATATGACACTCACAGCAGGAGTTGATCGCTGTGAGCACGTCTTTGATTGAATGCCTCTTTCTCAGATTCTATAAGTGTGATACGACTGTAACCATCTCCTCTCTGTTTCAGACCGTAAAGGATCAGATAACTCACTGCACCATGAAGCTCCGTCAGACCACAGGAATGATGGAATTCTGTCTGGAGGTTATTAAAGAGAATGATCCCAGTGGATTCCTACAGGTACAAACAAAATAAACAGTGCTGGGTCCATCAGTTGAAGTATGAATGAAACTTGGTGCCATGTAAGCTGCGGTTTCCGGTGTTCTGACTGGTCCTCAGCAATTAAACTTTTTCGATAATTGATGTTTCGTAGCAGCGAATGTATAAAATATGACGACAGCTCCAGATGCGCAACGCTGCCTCTTCACTGAATTTTTTATGAAGTATTGATTGTGATGTTTCGTTGAGTGCCTTCACAAAGCATGTAATGTGAGTCATGGATTCCTGCCCAGCAGAGATTTCTGAAGAGGCAGGAAGAAAGAAGCAGTTGGCAGAAAACAATGCATTTTGAGGATCAAGACAAACCGATCAAAGCACAAAAGCAAAGAGTGAATCGCTGAAACACTGTGCAGAATGTTATGGACTAAATCTTTTGTATTGTCATCAGTGGCAACCTAGTAAAAACTTAAAAGAACTGTTGACCCAAACAACAAAAGTTTTTTTTTGTGATGGGCAACAGTTAATCTTGATTAATCGCATCCAAAAATAAAAGCTTTTGTGTAACTATAAATATATATATGTGTGTGTACTGTCTACATTTATTATGTATATTAAAAGACACACACATACAGCATATATTTAGAAAATATTTACAGGTATATATTTATATTCATTCAATTTATATGCTAGATAAATAAATCAAAAAGAAAAAGTTTCTGCCAGTTTTTACATTTGTGTTATTCTGTCATGTTTTCTTCCTTTTTTTCCAAACCGCCACACTGTCACATGTATATGTATTTATACGTAATAAATACACAGCTCGCACACATACACAAATATACATATATATATTTATGAAAAATTTTGTTAGATTTGTTAGATGTTAGAGATAACATTTTATATATATTGATGTATAATTTCTCTTCCAGATCTCAGACCCGTTGATAAAGCGTGTCCTGGTGTCACAGGATCAGTGGGTAAAAGGTGCGTTGGAGCCAAAGGTCTGCCCTGAATTCGCCTTGACTGTCAACACAGATCCTCTAATGCAGGCCATTCTCCAGCTAGATTTCACTCAGAATAAAGGTAACGTGGCAACACACCTAATAAATGAGATTTCATGTTTGCTGCTTGTAATCACCAGTGTTGGGGGTGTTAACATTAACAAGCAACTCTCATTACATAATAATTTTTTTTTTAAATGCTGCTTTTGAGACCATGCATATCGTGCATGTTCTTGCATTAAAACAAATAGATGGAACACAGCAGAGTTGAACAGAAGTTGCACCTTTACAAGTTTACCAAACACCAAAACAATTTTGCAGTTATTTAGAGAAATTGATATTTTTATTCTTCAAGGATGCATTAAATTGATTAACAGTGACAGTAAAGACATCTATAATGCTACAAAAGATTTCGATTTCAAAAAATGCTGTTCTTGTGAACATTCTATTCATAAGGATCCTAAGAAAGGATTGAAAGCATTGAAATGTTTCTTGAGCTTTTTGAAGCATCACGTGAGACTGAAGACTGGAGTAATGATGCTGAAAATGTATTTTTTTGCCATCACAGGAATAAATTAAAGCAATATGACTCAAGAAGCGGAGTGCCTAAAAACCCCTTAGCTGTTTTAAATTCGCTGTAAAACATATACAGTTGGTTTCCATATACAGTTTCATAGAATAAAACAGAGTAAATAATATTTAATGATAATAATGAAAACAGTATTCTTATACCAAACAATGCAGTTCCTCAGAAACATTTGTTGGTTCAACAAAGTCGTTGCCCAGCAACACAGAAAGTAAACAAAAGTGAAGGATTGTAGTGTAATCACTGGTGTTTATATAATGAGTGTAATCAATCGCTTCGAATGCGTCTCAACCATTCAGAATAATGCGCTAGCCACTCCCAGTGCATACAGGTATTTAAGATGGCGGCGTGCCTCACCATACAGTTTTTTTGCTGAGGAGCCGATCGTAACCGGCCCCTCAGGTTCATGGCAGGAGGGACGTAACGTCTCAGTTCCCTCCTTCAGGGAACGAGGGTTACATACGTAACCAAGACGTTCCCTTTCAGACAGTCACTTTGATGTTACGTCAATGACTGACGTCGTGGGCTCCCTATGGAAAGCGCCACAACCCGGCCTGCGCCATAATGGGCTGTTTAGCCGAAAAGTCAGGCTGCCTGAGCTAGGTCGATCGATCGGAGGCTGTACATCATGACCATCCCAACGTCCTGGGGGCCAGAAGTGGGCCCAGCAGGGGACCTGTATAAGCAAGTTGGGGACAGAGCATCCAGAACTGGGTGGCTAGAAATGGGAACTGGACCAAAATGAAGGGAACACGGCGGGAAGAAGCCACAGAACAAAATGCCAGGGCAGAAGAGGATCAAGCTTACCACCTGATCCCGAAAGGGCGTGGTGGGAACTTTGGGAACATAACCAGGTCTGGGTCTCAGGATAACGTGAGAGTAGGCCGGACCAAATTTTAGGCATGATTTGTTGATAGAGAATGCATGCAGGTCTCCCATCCTCTTCATGGAGGCGAGCGCTGTCAGGAGCGAAATTTATTGAGACCGGAACTTCAGCTCAACTGAGTCCAGCGGCCCAAAGGGGGCCTTCCGTAGTCCCGATAGGATGACGGCGAGTTCCCAAGAAGGGATGAGGTGTGGTCTGGTTGGATTCAACCTTCGCGCACCCCTAAGAAACCTGATAATCAAGTGATGTCTTTGAAAGGAAAGTCTATTCACTGCATCGTGATAAGCAGCGATAGAAGCGACATAGACCTATAAGGTTGAAGGGGACAGCCTCCGTTCCATCTTCTCCTGTAGGAAGGTAAAGACCACCACGACTGAGCATCTCTGGGGATCCTCATGATGAGAGCATGATGAGCATAGACTGCGGGGGGCAGCATTCACCAAATGTCCATACGAGAGTGAGGAGGCGGGGCGTCGCTCACAATCTGAACATTACATGTATGGCTCAGAGATTTGTAAATTTGGTCTTTTACTGATTGGGTGGGTACTGCCAACCCATGGGTCGACGGCGGCAGTTGTACAAGGTGGCCTCGGCCCTCCCCCAAGGCAGGGGGTGCAGATGCCAGGGCAGACACCAGGGCAGGATGTGCTTGATCACCTCCGTCTGCTTTTGTACCACCGAGAACTGCTGAGCTAAATTCTTGACTGTGTCGTCCGAAGAGGCCGACCTGGGAGACTGGTGCGCCGAGAAAGCGTTACTTTGTCGGCATCACTCATTTGGGCCAGGTTCAGCCAGAGATGGCACTCCTGGACCACCATAGTGGACATCACCTGACCGAGGGCCTGTGCTGTCACTTTCATCACCCAGAGGGCGAAGTCAATAGCCGAGCGCAGTTCCTGCATCAGCCTGCGGTCAGAACTACCCTTGTGCAGTTCTTTCAGTGATTTGGCTTGCAGGATAGCCATAACATGCAATGCGAAAGCGGCCTGGCCTGCGGCACCCTAAGCTTTGCCAGCCAGGGCTGACAACAGCTTACAGGCCTTGGACGGGAGATGCGGGTAATTCAGCCAGGTGGCTGCGTTTTGCTAGCCGATGTAGGCGGGGGAGTCACTAGGACCCGCCAAGTTAGAAGGGGTAGAAGGCGTGGCTAGCCTTCTAACAAAAGAAAGCTGTGTTCTCAGCAACGCCATGGATATGCACTCTCAATGAGGACATGATCCATCCATGAATTCTGTCTCAGCGTGCTTGAGACCCAAACACGTGAGGCATCGATCATGACCGTCATCTGAGGTGAGGAAACTACCACACTCAGAAGCACACGGTCAAAAAGCTAATCCAGAGGACATACCTTACGACCGTGCTAGAAATGTGCTCCTTTAGATAGCCGGGAATGCCAAGGCAATCAGGACTCTGTTTCCCTAACAGTCCGGACAAGAGTTCCAAAAAAAGCTGGTGTCTTCTCAGTAGAGAGAGTTCAAATACAAATGCTAATTTTCAGAAATATAAAAATTATTGTGAAACATAATTTGTATAATTAAAGCAAAGTTGAGTATGAATAACTAAACAAATGTTCCTCAACACTGGTGGTCACTGTAATAAAGCTAATAATTTAAAATGAATTTGTTGCAATTAGAATCTTGTTTTTCCTTTAAGAATGGGGTTTCTAGAATCTGGTTTCTAGGTCCTAGATTCTTAGGACTAGTAAACTCAAATCTTGCAAACTCAAATTCGCATCTTGTCAAATAGTAATTAGGCTACATAATCCAAACATAAATTCCATCATTCCCAGTTTCAGAGGCAAATGATCTCCACAGTTTTACCTCTAGACTCACACATGCAACACCTGCTTTGTCCGATATCATCTTTCAGATGGTCAGGAGGCTGCTTTATTGAAACAAATGCATGCAGGTGACCAGAATGAGGAGGAGAGCGCAGGAGGTATTTCAGAGCCGCTACAAACTCCTTAAAATACTCGACCCCTCCCAATCCCACAGCCCCTTATCCTCTGTTTGGCACCAGTGACTTTCAGGAAGTGCTTACTCCCATGCATGTCACTCCACGACTACCCCTGTTTAACCTTTTGGTGCTACGGCATATAACAGTCAGTGCTTAAATGTGTACTCTGTTAACATTTTTATCTTTTAGCGGAGACCTCAACAGTGCCTCCTGCACCACTGTTGCAGTTGGAAAAGTGCTGCATGCGGAACAACAGCGCCACTCTGGCCTGGAGGATAACTACGGTCCAAGCCCTGCCTGTGGAGGGTTACGTGCTAGAGCTGGATGACGGGAATAGCGGGCCTTACAGGGTACAGCTACAACAGTTTACTTCTACACTGAGATCATTCAGTGATAACACTAACCTAACCCAGCAGTAAGGAAAACTAAGAGATCATTAATCATTTTGTACTTCATACTGAATCAAGACCTTTTGGCAGGACATTTTAAAGAACTTGTACCTCCCATACCATTCCAGAAGCTGGTTCGAATCTGCGTTAAATCCTCCAAACTTTCCAAAGTCAGGTTGCAGGAAGCATTTTATGTAATTGTGTTTTTGAAATTCTTAACGTGTTCTGCCTCACTTTGAGAAATCTGCAGCTTATTTTATCATCCATGATAAACGTGGAGTGCTGTCTAATATCTTAGACAGGGGCGTAGATTTAGGGTGGACGGTGGGGATGTGTCCCCACCAATATCCTCCGACCATTGAAATGTCCCCACCAA
>JAUMHQ010000083.1:2345713-2357818 GCA_032361165.1 Enteromius paludinosus
ACATACCATAATTCTATAGTAATAACGATTGTGCTTTCATCACACTGGCAGCGTTTGTCGCGCGCAGCTGAATCGCTGAATGACTTGCAATGCAGTAAGCTATATGTAATGGGTATATTATTTTTAAAAGATTATTTTTTGGGAGACTTTTATTTTGGCGAGCGATCCGCTTTTCGAGTGCGTCAAAGATGCAGCAGAAAAAAAACGAAGAAGAGCCCAGTGTTTGAGTGAGTCGCAGTCTATGCAGTGTTGTTATTGAAAAGCTCGGGCAATAGTGCAGTTACTCCGAGGTTATTGTCCCACTTTCCAGACAAATAATTCGTCGCACTGCGCATGCGTGAAATGCGTTTAAAAAATTAACGTAATTAACGACAAAACATAATTAACCCCGTTAACGCGTTATTTTTGACAGCCCTAATATATATGTTTATATTTGGTTCCTCCATTTTTAATGATTCTTTGGCTATTTTATCTGTTCCTCATTACCTTGAATTTCCACATGTGCTGGGACCTACATAAATCGAATTATAATTCCCACCTGTCGATTTCTGTTAAAATATCAGTTCTATTTGTTTGCATTGATTGAAGACTTCTAAGGACTGTCATAGAGTCAGAACATATTATCACTTTATCAGGTCTAATTTCATAAACCCACTCTAGTGCCATTAGAATTGCTGTCAACTCACCTCCCGTGCAAGTCTCCTGCAGAGCAGCCGAATGAAGCGCGTTGATAAGTGCAATCTTGCTCTCTCTGGTCTATGCCTGAAGCACGTGCTTATGAGAGAAATGCCCACATAAGGAGTTCCCATCCTCGACTATGTCATTAAGATCGAAAAAAAATCTCTGAAACGTGAACAAACCCGGAAGTAAGATTTTTGGCAAATAAATACCCAGTCATATGTCCAAATAGTTCTTTGTCTGTGTATGGCTGCATCCAGTGTTTTTTCATGTGGGCTTATATGACAGCCCAGATTTTAATATTGTCCCAAAGCACTATTGAAGGCCATTACAGTTTGTAAGATCCTCGTAAGGAAGCCTTTGTCTTACGTACTTCATTTAACATGTTCCCTTTCGACATTTCACTCATACTGCGTCTGCAAACTCCTTTTTCCCCCTAACTGAAGCCTATATAAAATGCAGTTTTATTATTTACTAAAACTGCTCGGTATCTGGACCGTTGCAAGGGGACTTATTTTAACCAGTTAGGGAAGGACCCACAAACAACGGGCCAATACCGTCGACTACACCCCCTTGGCGCGAAGTGTTGAGCCAATGGCTACGTTGGGCGCCAAAGCGGTGTGATATGGCGCAAACTTCGTCTATTTAAGACGAGGAAACCGCCAGCCATCTTCAGATCATTCTCCTTCAGCAACGGATTCTTTGCTGTCCCTGACTGGAAGCCTGAACTACATTCTCTTCAGAAAACTGCAGCTGGATTTCTCCCCTGCCGCCACACAGCGATTTTCTAAAAGAGCAAATTTGCTGCCGCTGCTCCACCTGTGCCGCGTCGATGCCATCCGCGGACAAGCACAGCGAGTGCATCTCCTGTCTGGGGAAGGACCATGCGGAGGCTGCCCTCGCTGGGCCGGAGTGCGACATCTGTGAGTTCCTCACCATGGCCTCTCTTCACGCCAGGCTAGCATCCTTTTCAGGACGAGAGCCTAGTCCTCGAGATCCTCCTGCTCGCAAGCGACAGCGGGGGCAAGAGGCTTGCTCAGAGTTGGGTTATATCACGCCGGCGCAACCCCCGCGTGTTTCGCCGCCTCGAGAGAGAGAGTTCTCCCCCGTCCGGTACCTCTCTGAGGAAGCCCATCCCTCCGCTTTGGCGAGTGACATGGTTTCATACGGGGTGTCAGACGATGAGCTGCTGGAGGAGGACCCCGCCCCATCTGCTCCGTCAGGACAGAGCTCGAAGAAGCCTGACCTCGACGCCATGCTCTTCCGCGTCCTATCGAAGGCTGTCTCCGAGCTCGGCTTGGACTGGACCCCTCCGGAGGAGCCCTCCCGTAGCAGGCTCGAAGAGTGGTACTTGCTGGGGCGCTCCCAAGCTCCTCGTAAGGTGTTCCACTCTCTTTTTCCCGAAGGTCCACCAGGAGCTGACGAAATCATGGGGGTCCCCGTACTTTGCAAGGCTGAACACGAGGGCATCCACCGCCTTAGCTTTGCTCGATGGCGCTGCGGAGAAGGGCTATGAGGCGCTCCCGCCCCTTGACCGATCCGTGGCTGCTCACCTCTGCCCCCCGTCTTCAGCCGGATGGAAGGACAGACCAGCCCATCACTCGAAGCCCTGCAGGACCACGTCAGCGCTGGCGGGGCGGGCCTTTTCCTCGGCCGAACAGGCAGCCTCTGCTTTACACGCGATGGCAGTGCTGCAGGTTTTTCAGGCGAAACTCCTCGGCTCCTCCGAGGGCCCGCCAGACATGGAGACCGTGAGAGAGCTCCACAGCGCGACGGACCTGGCTCTGAGAGCCACCAAGGTGACGGCCCAAGCCATCGGCCGTTCTATGGCGAGCATCGTAGTCCTGGAGAGGCAGATCTGGTTGAACCTCACCCAGATGAAGGACACCTGGATGTGGCCATCTCTCCAGCGGGGCTCTTCGGCTGCCTCCGTCGATGGTTTTACGGAGCGCTTTACTGAGGCTCAGAAAGTGTCGCAAGCCATGCAACACTTTTACAATATCACAAAATGTCATGAGTTATCAGTCCCTACACAGCGACATAACAACAGACATAATAAAATTATTTTTAAAATTAATAAAATTAAATTAAACCATTCCCTGGGTGTCAGACTGGGTTTTGGGGATAATAGAAAAAGGCTACAGCCTTCAGTTTGCCGTAAAACCAAGGCCCTTCAGCAAAATCATACACACTTCGGTCTCCAGCCACGCTGCGCGAGTGCTGAGAGGCGAAGTACACACGCTACTGTCGAAAGGGGCGATCCAAATTTTTTCCCCCTCAGACAGAGAAAAAGGGCATTACAGCAGATATTTTCTAGTCCCCAAGCGAGACAGCGGGCTCTGGCCCACCCTAGACTTCAGGATTTTGAATCGCGCCCTTCACAAACGGCCCTTCAAAATGCTAACTCGGCCGAAAATCTTCTCGCAAATTCAGGCAGGAGACAGCCTGGTTTCGCTGGACCTGAAAGATGCTTACTTTCATATTCAGATAGCTCCCCATCACAGGCCATTCTTGAGATTTGCCTTCGAGGGGATTGCATATCAGTATACGGTCCTCCCCTTCGGCCTCTCCCTTGCCCCCCGTGCATTTACAAAGTGTATGGACGCAGCGCTTTCCCCTCTAAAAGCAATGGGAATCTGCTTGCTGAATTATCTGGACGATTGGCTCGTTTTAGCCAGATTCCGAGGCAGAAGCGGAGAGACGCAAACATGCAACTGAACCCCAGCCAACAGTTTTTCTGGGAACGGTGATAGACTCGGAGCAAAAGACCGCAATGCTCTCACCGGAGCAAGCTGAGAGCATTCGAACGAGCACAACCTCTTTCGAGCCCGGCCCCAGGCGCACTCTGAAAGCTTTCCAGAGGATGCTCGGGTTGATGGCAGCAGCCTCGCCAGTCCTGCAGCTCGGCCTCCTGCATATGAGGCCCTGCAGTTCTGGTTGAAGCAACGGGTACCGGCGTCTCGGACGAAAAAAGCTCAGAGTAAACGCAGCTTGTGTCTCAGCGCTACACCCGTGGAAAGACATCCACTGGCTGCAAAAAAGAATCCCTCTCTCTGTGATGAACAGGAGGAGAGTGCTCCTCACAGACGCCTCCAAGACGGGTTGGGGCGCGCTGTAGGAGGGCTCGACAGCCTCTGGTCTGTGGTCAGAGGAGGACAGCAAATTGCACATAAACTGCCTGGAAATGATGGCGGTGTGTCATGCGTGTCACTTCTTCCTCCCGCAATTGAGGGACAGTCACGTTCTGGTTCGCTCGGACAGTATGACAGTGGTGTCGTACATAAATCACCAAGGGGGCCTTTCATCAAAACCCCTCTACAAAATGGCAGTAAGCCTCCTAAAGTGGGCTCTACCGAACTTTCGCTCGATGAGAGCATCTCTCATACCGGGCATTCTGACCAGTACGCAGACATGCTATCCAGGGGAAAGGTCAGCCCATCAGAATGGACGCTGCACCCCCGAACAGACGATCTGCAGCGCTTTCAGCGCCTTATTATCTGACTAAACTCCCTTCTGTAAGTGAGTTGGTCGAAGTTACAGTCGCTATGGGCTCCTTGAACTGCAATCGCCTTTGTTCCCTTCACAGCCTGGCGAATCTAAGCTCTGAACTGTCCGGCACCCACCGGCGAGTGTATGCACACCTGCCTTTGGCTACGCTGTGAGGCGCTAATGCTTAACAATTCTCCGTCCAATGAGAGTTACTATGGCTTGTGCTTGCTGGCTGCTGTATCCCACATCAGTCACTGCCTGGTTAAACACAGTTAAGCGCTCTAAACCAGCCCCGAAAATGGCCTGGCTTAGGAGCGTTATAATCTAATATCAGAGTTCTCTCACTGTTTGACCGCCCTGCGCTCAAAGAGACAGCTAAGTTATGATTACATCACTTCTATATTCTTTCACCCGCCGCATGAGCGCCGTGGGCGTAGGCTCATGGCCTCGAAGTGATTGGACAAGGATGCTTGTGATGTGTGAGACCTCGGGTTTCCCCTAGGTCCGCTCTCAGGTTTCCAGATTCCAGACCTTATAGCACGGCGGGATTGTACTGTGCTCCCCATGCGTCTTAGCAGACGCAGTACGAGTGAAGTGTCGAAAGGGAACGTAAGGGTTACTTCCGTAACCCCTGTTCCCTGAGACATGGAACGAGTACTGCGTTCTGAGCCGTGCTATGAGAGGCCAGACGAAGTTTGCGCCATATCACGCTGCTTTGGCGCCCAACGTAGCCATTGGCTCAACACTTCGCGCCAAGGGGGTGTGGTCGACGGTATTGGCCCGTTGTTGGCGGGTCCTTCCCTAACTGGTTAAAATAAGTCCCCTAGCAACGGCCCAGATACCGAGCAGTTTTATTAAATAATAAAACTGTGTTTTATATAGGCTTCAGTTAGGGGGAAAAAGGAGTTTTTCCATGCATCTTAGCAGGCGCAGTACTCGTTCCATGTCTCAGGGAACAGGGGTTACGGAAGTAACCCTTACGTTTTGAAGCATGCTTCATATAACCTATTTCCTGCCCTCCAATCACCCACAATCCCATACGCACATTCCAATTCGCAATATATATATATATATATATATATTGGAAGAATAAATTATTAATCACTGGCCCAATTTCAATGCGTAAAGCAAGACCAAATCATTTAATACATAAAAGTATTATATTTTGTTTTGTAAATACAGGTCTTATTTGTACAGCCATGCGTTTCGACAACTGGCAGTGTGACTTTTTCATGCATATACAGTATTCTCTGGCGAATACTGGCGAATTAATACATCCACACAAGATGCTTTGTGGATTTTCAAGAAGTCAGAGAGCGGAGGTAAAAAATCATCATGGCTGTGTCTGGATGGAGAGTGAACTCTTTCCAGTTTGAGCATTTCTTTAGGAATTGTTCTACAAATGATCTTTGTTGCTTTTTTTATTTTTGTATTAATCTGTGTATAAATCACAATAAGGTGAGTTTAAAGGGAGACATAAAACAGACAAAATAAGTCATTATTTTATTTATATATTCTACATTTGACATTTGAATTAACTAATCATTTGCCAGCCAATAATGTTTATGAAAAAACTGTCGATGTCAAAGGCTCAAATTATTACAGTATTACATTTTAAAGTCAGAATATTTCTTATTCCTTTTTAAAGAGGCTTTTTGATTTAGTTTACCCATAAATGTTAATTAATGCATTCACTATCAAACATGTACTAACATGTAGTTAAGTTTGCCTCCTAGTATGACTCCAGTCATAGTTAAGGATAGCTTTTTATAGGTTCAAAATTAGTTAATGCCTTGAATAATCATTAGTATGTGATGAATTGAGTATTAATTTAGGCAATCAGTACATGATTATTCAGGTACCCTTATTGTAAAGTGTTACTGGATATATGAAGCAGTCTACTAATACTCTAATGACTGCTAGTTGACTTACTGTTATTAGAATGTCCAAAGTGGACTATCAAATAAAGTGTAACCAAACAAAACATTGCATGATCTAAAAACATCCACAAAAATGTCATGAAAACATGGTCTGCTGTGCAGTTGATGGCAATAATACACCAAAAGTTGGTTTGCCAGCCATCAGTAAATCTAAAAAGAAACAGAAGAAAATTAAAACATAGCAACAGCTTACATAACTTTTACAGTTGCAGATTGTTGAAATAATTTTATTACTGGTTGTCATAATTTCATAGACCTCTGAGATTTGAGCTGGAGTTTCTCAGCAGGTAGGGAAGCTTATTGAAGTCTTTTTGGTGCTCTTGAAATAATGCATGCATATTGTGTAAAGCATATTATACATTTTAAAGTCAAATACATTGCATGGATTATGATGTATTAGTATGATCATGCATATATTTGTTTCTATTATACTGTATGCAATGATTTACCATAACACATTTTGTATTCTGTCTCTGGCCTTTAAGAATATGCATTGGTTTGCTGAACTATGCATTGGTTTGTTATGATCTGCTTTGAACTGCTGCCACATGCATTGGATAGTTTGCATACAATAGGTTGTTTGTCTGTTTGCTGGTTTATATGATTATTTAGTTTTTTAAAAAAATGCTGTAGTATTGAAGTGAAGGCATATGCATTGGATTACCATTATCAGTGAATTGTATCACTGGCTTGCTTTGATGTCATTTATATTAATTTGTTTTCGTAGGTTTTGAAGTGCATGTTTTGGCTGCTACTTTAAGAAAAAACAATTTGCAAGCAACCAAAACACACATTTCACAACCACTACCACTATTGGCAATTTCCATTTTTTTTAATTGGTTGGTCGGCTCTGCAAAGATTATTTGTCTGCAGATGTTGATAGGGCCAACTTTTATGTCAACATATGTGTAGTTATGGGTGTTTTCTAAGGACATGTTGTATAACTTGAAGATTCAGACTATTTGATGAATCTTTCAAATAATTAAGACAAGAAAGAAATAAAAGAGCATAGTGACAAAAACTTGGAGTGTAAGTCAGAGTTCAAATCACTTTTACTTTGCTCATTCAGCACTAAACTACTTTGTTAGAAAAAAAAAGAAAAATGAATTATGAATTATTTTCTAAGTGTTTGGCTGTTGGCATTTATGTGTTATCATTCCTTTACATTATTACTTTAGCATAGTTTTGTTAATGTTATTGTCACGGATGCGGCTCCTGAGACTCACGCTTGCGCTTCTTTGTGAGAAGGAGAACACGGAGGCAGAAATCGAAGAGAACTTGACATTTATTAACAAACAAAACACAGAGGAAAATGCGACGAGCAGTGCGAAGCAACACAACCGACATGAAACGTTAACATCAGACAAAGAAGCAAGACATGGGGCGTGAATTTATACAAGACTAATCAAGGACATACCACCTGGACAGAACAGCTGACGGATGATCAAAAAATAATGACATGGGCAGGGTTACAAATGAGGAGTAGACACAAGGGATCATGTAAGTAAACAAAACATAAGGAGCATGTGGACAGAATGACAACAAAACACAGACAAGCAACGCCTACGGCGTTACATAGCCCCTCCCTTAGGCGCTGATTCTAGACACGCGATGTAACAACGAGGGGAAAAAAAACAGAAAAGGTACTAAGGCCGGAGCAGATGGCAGAGAAGCCCACCTGGGCTTACCGGGCTGAGAAGATGCTCTCCTGAGCCAACCATACAGTTCTTTCGCCTTCCAAGGCGGAGCAGACGGAGGAGAAGTCCACCTGGGTTCACCAGGCAGTAAGGATGCCCTCCTGGGCCGACCATACAGTTCGAAACCCTTCTAGGGTGGAGCAGATAATTGCAGAACCCTCCGAGGCAACGCCAATGACGACCATGCCCTCCAGGGCTGACCAGACGGCAGGAACCTCCTCCAGGGCGGATCAGGTGGTGGAAACGCCCACCTGGGCGAAACGGACAGCAAGGCCATCTTCCAGGGTGGAGCGGATGGCAGCAGAACCCTTCTGGTTCGGCCAGGAAGTGACAGAGCCCTCTTGAGGCCACCAGACTGACTTTGTGCCCTCGAGAACCAACCAGCCTTAGCCGACGCCCTTTGAAACCTGACCAACAGTGAGTGCATCCTCCGAGTCAAGACTGGCCATGAATTTGCCCTCCTACACCAGACTGACACTGACATCGCCCTCTGAGACTGAGCCAACAGGGAAGTAGCCCTCCCTGACCGACTGAACCATGATTCAGGGACCTCCATGGGCCGTGCAGCCACCAATGAGGCCTCTGGGGATTCTACGGCCGAAACGACATCTCCAGAGGTAGTGCAGCCTCTGGCGGACCCGATGGAGTCTCTGTGCCACACACTGGTTCTGGAGGTTGGGGACATGGGGCCTTTGTGGAGCTCGGGTGAATTAGGTGACTGAGGACCTGGATCACAGACCGGGTCTGGCGGATCCGGCCATTCAAGATATGGATCACAGATTGGATCTGGCGGATCCGGCCATTCAGGATATGGATCACAGACGGAGTCTGGCGGATCCGGCCATGTTGGGTCCAGATCACAGACTCGGTCTGGCGGATCCGGCCACCATGAGTCTGGTTCGGCAGAACGGGCTGTCCTCGGAGGCGGACCCCTCTGTATGGCGAGGCAGGACCCGGTTAGCTGGGGATGTTGCTTAGGCTTCCTGGATTCTCGGACCATTTTGTATTCTGCGGGACTCGGCGCACGTGGATTCAAATATGGACCATAGTCCTCGAAGATGTACGTGTTCGTCGGAGCAAACGCCATCCTCTCTTTGGTCAGTCGATCTGTTACGACTGCCGGCTGTCGCTAATTGCGCTCTCACTTCCAGAACGGACAGGCAGGACTCGGAGGCAGGACTTGAATTCTAAACGTGAACATTTATTAAAACAAAGAACAAACAACGGAAAGTGCGAGGAGCAAAGCAAAGAGCTACAAACTGACATGCAACATTATCGACTGACATTTGAACAAGACATGGGACATGAAATTTATACAAGGACTAATCAAATACACCTGGCAAAACATGGCTGGAAGGGAGTGAAACCCTGATGAGAGGGCAGGGTTACAAACAAGGAGCAGACAGGAGGAAACTGACGGGTAAATAAACAAACACACAGAATCACATGGCACAAGATACAACAAAACACAGAACTCACGATCGCTGAAGTGTCATCCAGTGACCAGAACTGACACACCTGGATTGTGACAACCATGGCCTTTCCCTGGTCTTTAATTGCTAGAGACAAACAACTCCCATGAGTAGTCTAATTAATAGCTGAATTTAAATGTAAAAAGCAGGGCGTACTGTAAGCAGTGCAGAAGCGTGAACCGTGGCTTGTACTGCAGTAGGCTATAGACAAGCATCTTATTTCTGTCATATTTTTCAGCGTCCTTCTCTGAACACTGTGTGCTTTGATTTGTGTGCTTTGATTTATGTCCTTACCAGCATACTTTGTTATGCGACTGTCTATATTATAGTTTACACAATAATCTTGAGCAAGGTTTTCAATATGTGAATATGAAAAAATAGCAGAGCCTGTCAGGAATAAACATGTCTGACCCTTCTCACATTTTGTATAAGAAATATTATATTTTGCCAGGCAACAGAAGACTTGCATGCAGATGCTAGATTGAATAGGTTAAGCTTTGAGAACCAAGACACACAGAAATAATTCCAACAATAAAGTGTATTTGGATTGAATTATTAAATTTAAAAACTAATCTTAAAGCTAACAAATGCCTCTAGTTTTATTCATTTAACAGGCCTTTGAGGTTTGGGCAAAAACGTGTGTAAATTATGTGTTTTTGTGCATCATATTTTTTTTATATGGTGAGTGTGAACTGCTCGATCCAAGACAATAACCGGTGCAATCGCCTTTTTTCTTTTATTCAGCCTTACAGAGTATGAGGGCTCCCAATACCTGTATACCTGCATATTTGTTTCATTGCATCATACTGCATCGAATCGTAACAGTGTGGTGTATCATATCGCATTGCTAGCTGCTTCATGTATCTTTCATGTATCGTATCGTTGGCTATGCATCGAGATGTGTATTGCATCGGCCTCAGTTATGGAGATGCACATCCCTAGTAAAAATGTAGCTTACATAACTATTATTGTGCCAAATGTACAACTTGACATGTCCTCTCTGCTTTGTCAAGTTTGTTGCGATTCATACCCCAATGTTTTTTTTTTTTGGTCTTACAGTGTCCCAGAAGTTTGGGATTCCGGTACTGCTTCACATTGTGAGTGGACATTAGCAAAGCCACTTCAGGGTAAAGCTCCAAGGTTAGCAAAAAAAGCAAATGCTGCCATAGCCTACATAAGGATGGAGACAAGAGGTTACTAAAAATGGAAGTCAATGGAGATGCTTCATTACACTTTAGAAAGGAAAAGCTGATCATTTAATGAATCATCAGCCTGCCATCTAATATTAAGTATGTTTTCCATTACACAATCATTTTGGATTGATCCATTTTTAGAGTTTATACTCAGAACACCCGTTTGGACTTGGAAATGGAAACTCAACAAGCGATGCCGAGAACAGATTGTATTCATGCTACACACATGCTTGCTACAGAATGATTCTTTTATGAAAGTGCAGATGTTAAGTAGACTGCAAATATCCATCACAACATGTCTTCATCAACGTCAAATCAGTACGTTCTGTACGTTAGATCATACGCACTCCTCAAGGTTTAAATATAGGTGTGAATAGATCCATAAGAACTTGTCATTTCAATTTCTTGGCCTTTACGTTGCTCAGTGTCATATTCACAGCTTAAAATTGAAACTTAAAATTGGATTTGTTAAATCAGGCTCCCGTGGACGGCACAACCAGTCACCGAATCTCAAGGGGATAATTCACTCCCCACCGGCCCTCGACTCTTTGGACTCTTCCACAGAGAAGCGGCTCCATCAGATGAGCGTTCAGGAGTGTCAGCACCGTGGGAATCTCCGTCAGTGCACTACTGACAGCGAAATAAATAATGATTCTCACATGGCAACTGCAACGAAGTGACAGCCCGGAGATGATTTAATAAAGTTCAATACAATCTAATTGAAGTTGTGAGCGAAAGCCTCTTGAGAGCGATCCCTTTCTGAATATGTCACAACCTCTGAAGTGCGAGTTATCACTGTGGGAGAAACACAGGGATAAACCGCACAGTTGGTGGTTACTGAACTTAAATTTACACTTACTCTCTTACTCTCAGAATAAGGTATGAACTCTTTGTGGATAAATTACCCTGACCTCAATGCTCCCTTGACATATGTAATGGGAGATCCATGGATTTTGGACACCAGCATACAGTACCTTGGATACCATCCAGTAAGTCAAATACTACCAGATTTGAACACATGAAACTCAGAAACCTGTGTCTCACTGAAGCATGACGATTCATTTTTCCAAACATCCTTGTATGACTCTAATCTGGGGTGATCTAATCTGGTCTTATGGCATAAATGTACCTGGGCTTTTTAGCAAGGCATGAAATACATACCAATAAGTACACTTCACTGCAGTTTCCGAAAGAAATTAACACTAGAGACAATAAAACTCTGACAAAGAGTTTTGATTAATAAAGCGTAATTTTCGCACAATTACTTGAAGGAGATCATGTTACGACTTCAAAACATTATTAATATGCTGGGATATCTGAAAACAGACGCTTTTGAACATTATAGCATCATGTATATCCAGGTATGCATGATGATCCAAGAAGGTATTAGCAGTTTATTCATTTTATTTCTCTTGTTTTTATTTAATAATTCATTGTGTAACCGCTCAAGTAAATGAAAGCATCCTGCAAAGTTTTAAATCTGAAGGTGCACTGTGTATAAAGTTATTGCCTCTCAAAAGAGTCGACTCTGAATCATTGAAATTAGTCATTTTTAGTCCCAAGCTGTTTCATGTTGATGTCAAAATGAAACACAGGCCTGAGAAAACTTCATTTTCAAAACAATATACAGGTCCTT
>JAUMHQ010000083.1:2361897-2372662 GCA_032361165.1 Enteromius paludinosus
CTGGCTCAGAGCTTAGGTGTTGCCGTGGAGCTAACTTCTCATCTCAGTCTCTGCAGCTTGTGCTGCATCTAGGCCAAGTTGATGCGGCGGCATTGGCTCCAAGGGCCTTGGTCAGGAGACCAGAGAGAAATGCTGGCATTCCGGCATCCAGAAAAGTAGAAAGAGTGGAAAAAGAGGGATAAGAGAGAGAGTTTCTGCAGTGTAGACTTTTTGTAACCTGCTGAAGTCACACCTCCGGTGGGTCGAGGACCAATGGTCTGATAGTATTTTGGAGGGAAGACTCTTTGTTCTCAAGCATGCTAATTTGCATACACACAGGACTGGAGGAGGTACACACAAATAAGGGGAGATTCTTACAACACTGAATGATGCAATGATATCAACATATAACATACACTCTCAATAAGATCATCTGAAGACGAGTCCTTAGGTTCCAAACACGAAATGGATCTGGTAAGGTGATGTTTAGATCACGTTTTTCGTGTTTATCAAAAACCTGCATAACTACAGTATACAATAGGAAAGACAAGAACAGTATACATTATGACCTCAAGGATATGTGTTTACTCAAAGAAAGTTTTCCTGTGAATTCATTTTGGGAAAAGTCCATTGTCTTTGCAAAAGGATGACTAGTTAAGTTGAGTTCACATTCTTTCGAGCAGTAAAGAGATGAAAGCTGCACCAAGGATTGCTAACACTTGTTAAATCTAACAAATAGTTTGTGCCCGATTGGACCAAACGCTACACACAGAAAACTAGTTAACAAGTCTGTAAAGGTATTTCTGCTGATGAGGGAATGACAGTAAATTAGCCATCTTTCAAACTCTTATATTTTGAGTGAAACGTCATGATAATGTAATAATGGATTCATTTTTCTTTGCTGCTGGACGAAATAACAACAAAAATGGTATTTGCCATGGTCTGTAAATGTTAAGAGACAACATTATATATTCATTGATCAATGTAAAAAAAAGCTAAAAACAAAAAGACTTGTGAGTATGGATCATGGTTTTATATGCAGTACCAAGTAATCTAACAGACTGACACACAAAACTAAAATACTAAAGAGTGCAAAGTACTTTGTGGCACTGAAGACATCATCAGATGGAGAATTTTGCAGTGTTGCGGTATGTGCACATATACACACCCTCTCCAGTGCATGCACTTCATGACAGAGGCCAGGATTACATGACTGATAGCATTAAATTGCTTTTAACCAAGTTTTATCAGGATTTACCGGCCCCTAGCACCATTGGGTTCCGCCATCTCTGTTTCAATAAATCACGCTGGTGAGTGGTGCGCTACAGCAGAGAGAGAGAGAGAGAGAGGCTAAGATTGATGACCTGACCAAAAAACTGATGCCAGAACAGCCACACGGCGTTCTGATGGAGAAACATATGTACATTTTTAGGCCATAATGGAAAATGTCAATCTCAGTGAATGCGGGCAGGAAACTGTATTTTTCATTACAGAGAAATGCCAACTCATTTCCTGTTTACAGACCTCTGATCAATCTCACAGCACAGACAGAACGACAGCCGACGGGTCAGGGGTGTCTGTAATAGAGAAAACAGGAGGGCAAACCTGATGTGCATAAGGTTTGTTAGTGTATGTAGGTAAATGTGTGTCAAAAAAATTAAAACTTGTTGTTTAGATTTTGCTGGTGAACTGAGAAAAAGAAAAAACAATTATGAGATTTTAAATGAAGAAGCTTATGTTCATATATAGGGTCAACATTTTGAGACCACAAATACTTTTTTTTATCTTTGTAACCTTTTTGTTACTGGGAATTATAGAAAGTACAAATTACTTGAGGAATTAGTCCATTCTTTCTTTGGTGTGAATTTGTAGTTAATCTAGTCATATACTCAAATTAAACGAAATGCTTTCATTCTGTCTCTATGCATGTAATTTTCCATGAAGTGCGTGTGCCCCTATTATGGATTTTTGAAAGTGACCTTTCATGCAGTGTATAACAGCTCTAAGTGAAAGAAAACATCCAAGTTTTAAATCTGAAAGTGCACAGTGTAAAATGTTACAGTCTCTCAAAAGAAAGAGTCGACTCTGGATCACTGAAATTAGTAATTTTTAAAACAAGTCCCAAGTCGTTTCATGTTGACGTCTAAATTAAACATTAGCATATTGCTTGCCCACTTATTGATCTTTTAACACAGGTCTGAATGAAAATGCTAATTCATTCTTTGCCACTAGGTGCCGATTGCAGAGCGGTAACAGCTCACAAACACTATGTTAAATGAACCAGAGGGATTATTTATAGATCAAACCCTTTGGGAGTAGTTTAGCCAATAAGGTAAGTGTTTTTTGAACTTGCATGCATGTCAGCCTGTTCAAAATATGAACCTTTCATAACCCATATTAGGGGTATTTTAAACTAACTTTGACCAATCATATGTTCTATTTCTCTATGTGAAGAATTTCCACTAAATTCTAAAACAAAGAGGAATCGAACCGCATCAAGTAGGAAAACAAACTCTAGTGCGCTTCAACCGAACTACATGAGGCAGGTGTGAAAGCACCCTAAATGTATGTATATGTATTTATTTCATCTCTGGAAGGCGTGGGACTGTAAAATGTGTGTCCAATCATATCCCTCAATCCGATGGCTACAATAGGCAATGTATGTATTTGCATACCTATGAGCACCTTGTTTAGCAGACTGATAAGTTAATTTATTCACATTTTAATATGTGGTCATAAAGCTTTTTAGATGGATGCCAAGGCTTTCTAGGCTAGGTGTAATTTAATAATTAGTCTATAATCCTAAGATACATTTAAAATGTTTGATCAATGTCTGACAATATGTGTACACCTTATAATACTTTTTGTTGTTAAATATGGTACCACTGTGTATTGGTAACAGAGAACTTTCCACACCACTAAGTGTCAGTATGACGGGTTGCCATCACATGACTAGCTGAATGCTATTTGTATAGTACTACATATCTTGTTCTGTCTCCCCCTGCTTTTGGGTATTTTTGCTCAGAGAACAGATGTGTTATAAGTGACAAAATCTGCATCTACAATGGCATTGATAACTTGAAACTACAAGACAACTCATCTATTGTAACAAAACTTTTAAACATGCATAAAAAGATTTGCTTGTCCTAGCTGGTTTGAAAGGGTTACACAGCCCCGTCAAGTTAGTGTAGAACTGGTTTTGTTTGCTGTCCAGCTGGTCTTCATTGCTATCAGTCTAAATCCACTAAACAGGCCAGCATGACCAACTTGGCCAGGCTAAAAGATCAGGAAGACATACTGATTTGGCTGTGTGTCTGTGTGACACAGTATCCTCAATGTCATCTGGTGGATTAAATGCTCTGAACTTCATGTTTTATCTTAAAGATGTGGCAGCTGTATCAGACACATTACACAAAGGACAAACAGATGAACACACACCATCTTGTTCTCTCTCTCACATCTGCACACACACAGCTTGACAGTGATGAATACTTCCAGCGACGACACACATACTCTGGTTCTAATTTAAACAGATGACTCTTAAATTGAACTGTGAATTACAACAATACACCCTCAACCACTTCCTCTGCGTGCGCGTCTGACTTAAATGCCATCAGAGGGAAATTTCAATATGAATTACATCAGTGACAAACACGTTCATTTTAAATGTTGTCGTGGAGCATATACTCCCTTCCTAAGGTGGAATCTGTGTTTAAACGAGTCACTGTGTCAAACAATTTCAACCTTGTGTTTCAGACATTGAGATAGTAGTGTGGTACGTGGTGGCGTGCATTGTAGCTCATACCAGCTTATAAAGGTGCTCAAAAATATCTCTTTTACTTTCTACTGAAGAAAGACTCTCTTGAATAGCTTTCCAAGATTTGATGCCGCAAATCCCAAGATTAGTTCTTCTTCCGAAGTGCTTATTGTAGCAGGCTGGAAACTTGTCAAAGCTGTTTCCCGTTGGACTGATAAAAACAGGTACTAGAGCTGCATAACCCATAGTTTTTACTGACTTACTTTGATGTAACTATATGAGTCTCAGTCTTGCTGCTTGCCGTGTCCAGTCCAGATGTAACAAGTGATATGAAGCAACTCAAATTAATTAATTAATAATTTTTTTTTTTTTTGGTAACTAACTATTATTATTTTTTAAACCCAACTGCTGGTTTCAGCTTGTTTGGTCATTTTGGGCATTGGGTTGCATTAATACCAGGTGCTGGGTAGTTTTTCATGTAACTTGCTGGGTCATTTTAATGTTTGGTTATTTTTTTTATACCCAACTGCTGAGTCGAGCATCAACCACAATCCCCTGCTCTGAAAAAGTGTCCAAACATTTTTTACTAGAGGGCCACTGTCCTGCAGAGTTGAACTCCAAATGAAACACACCTGAATCTAGAAACTTCCTGGCAAGTGTGTGGGAGCTTGTTTGAGTTAAACTTTGCAGGATGTTGGCCCATGAGAAGCATGATTGGACAGAGCGGTGTTAGAGGCTGCAGTCTTTAACAGCCTTGTTACTGTGTCCATCTCCTATGCTGACTGACACTGGCTTGAATCCTGTTTGGAACACCGAGGAACAGTTACATTTGGTGCCGTGACCCGGATTTAGAGAAGTCGGTGTAACGGATGTAATTTCCTCAAAAAGTACCAAGGTAAATCCTAATTTGCACCTCTGTATGTTGGTGCAGTTAAAAGTGTGGATGATAAAATGTTCTTTAGGCAGCCCAAATTAGACCAATCAGGTTGTTGTTTCTTGGAATGGTGAAGCCTAATTCATCATAATCCTTATTTACACATTACTATAGAATGTACTATAGAACAGATCAGGTCTCAAACCTGTCCCACCATCTGTCAGAGATGAAGATCCTGCTTGTTATCACTTTTCAAAGATGTTAATTCACTGTTAATTGTTTCAAGCGTCGTCAGGTTCTCTGGCTGCAGTGTCGCCTCTTGAGGTCATCTCCGGTTCTGTTTCAAGCATCTATGCTTACAGGAAGACAGAAGGCTGTGCTCCTCAGCATCGCTCTGTATTTAGAACCCCTGTCTGGATAAACAAAAAGAAAAAAGAACAAGAAAAAGAGAAAGGGAGAAGCGGGAGAAAGTGCACCGAAATTGAAAAGCTGAAAGAAAATGAGTTTTCAAACGTATTTCTGCCAGGGGAATGCAGCACGGCTGTTTGTGTCCCTCAGATGGTGAATTGTTGTGGAGGTGTTATAATCATTAGTCCAGATAGAGAGACAGCCTCACTGTCTGTCTGCGGCAGGGAATGTAAGAGAGTACTGCAGATGTTCTCTGCATGAGGGAGACAGGTCTCTAAAGATAAGACGCAAACAAAAGTGCTCTAAATACTTGAAAGGTCCCGGACTGAGAGAGATACTTATTCAGTACGATACTGTCTGAAGGCCAGAATGGCAGTGGAAAATCTGGATGGAGAAAGACAATTGTGGCTTTCTATGAGTTTAAGTTTACTTACTAGTGTGTTTCAGGATTTGTGCAAATGTGTATTGCACGGTGAGCTGACTTTCTTATAAAATCCATTTTATGAGCAGTTTCACAATGCTGTTACAGACCTGCCAATTAAAAAAAAAATAATGGCTACTAGATGGTAGAATGTTTATTATTCCGTGGTTATTATTTCTGTTCTCATTAGTGTGCTAATTATCATATATGATGCATCTTATTATTTTTGTCTCCCTAGAAGTTACTTTGGCTTGCTGCTTCAAAGTTTAGTAGTGTTGGGAAACATAGCTTTTTAAAACCAAAGCAAATTATGTGCTCTGCCCAATTGTCTTTGAGAGGAATTGGCTAAAGTGGGTAATTCACTACATAAATGGGGAGATTTTGGGCCTCATTTCTCCCTTTCTGACAATACCGGGTATAGTCCTGATTAAGCTGATAATTCTACACATTATCTAAAAGATTTTCCTGTGGTATGGGTGTGTTAAGAATGATCGAATCTACTCAGATGTGCATTGGGGCCACACAGATTTTAAATTGTTGAATGTTTACAATGAGAAATACTGTTGTGTGTGGGGTATCCAAAAAGACCAATGTGTCCATCGTCTGCCATTTGCTACTCTAAAGTCAAATTGGACCATGATAGACTTTGCAAGATTTACAGTGTTCACAGCCGGGAACATTTTGAAAATTAAATAAGATTGACATTTTTTAGGGAAAGCCAGCATTAATCAAACCACTTAGATTGTAAAACTGACCCGAGATCAGTTCATCCCATGTTGGACAATTGTTTATGTTCAACTTTGCTCTTAGGGGTTCTCAATTCTACAGTGACAGGCCATGCACCTAGGCCTTCAGTGGTGTCCTACATGAACTAATCCAACTCTTAATACCATTATAATGACGGCTATAGAAACCATAGATATTATACAGAAATGCAGTATAACAGAGCACTGCATCACCGACAGGTATTTCATGTAAAGTCAGCAAGAATGAATGCTGTTAATAAAGCAAGAAACCCACTTAATACAATTCAATTTGAAGCAGCTGTGCAATGCACCACACATCATCTATGTCTGAGGCATTTACCTACAAAATGACACAGATACAATCCGCCTGATGTGCTTACAGACATTTAACTTACCCCTATGACTTCCATTGTCACGCTGAGTCTCCTGCTGGTCTACATATGCCAGCAGTGCTGCAGCCGGAGGAAGAGACTCATTCGACTCTTACGGAAACATAGCTTTATATCTTGCAAATAACATTGGAAAACAATGCATTTAAAAATGTATTTTACCTACCATTGTGATTCTTCATCTTTTACAGAGGTGCAGAGGAGTGTGTGGTTGTTTTTTTGCGTTAATGCAGTGAATATTATTCAGAATGCACTGAAAATCTACAATAACACACTTACACAGCATACTGTGTGAAATTTGAGAAACAGTAATAATACTGTCTGAAAACAAATATGATTCACAGTGATTTACAGTCCAATCAAATGATAAGAAAGTGCTGACGTTATTGTAAGCCTGCTAGATGGCCCTGTGGTTGCCAACTTGAAATCTGATTGGCAGATTTATATAACCCGGGTAACACAATTGCTGAAATATGACTGGATAAAAGCTCTAATAAACATTCACTCTTGCAGTGGTTCTCAATCCAAGTCTTCACACCCTACCACTGTGCATATGTTGCATGTCTCTCTTTGTTAACGCACCTGATTCTGATAATCATCTCGTTAGAAGAGAGCTCCGTGCATGACCTGTGTTCTGATAGATATGGTCCCTACACAGTGTTCGTTGGTCCCTACTCTCTGAACAGGGAAAAAGCCTGTTAAAATTTACTTCACTTCAGAACATTCATTCATGGATTTGCACTTTGAATGGAACATATAAGTAAGCTTCGAACTGGAATCACCCCTCCAATTTTAAGAGTGTGTGCAACAAGAAGTAAGTGCGCAACACTTTTAAAAGTGTTAAAAGTGCCAAAGTGTAGTGCCCTTAAAGGGTTACTCCATTCCAAAATAAAAATGTTTGGGTAGTCACAAGTTTTATTCTAAAATATCTTAAAGACAAAGCTTTTACGGGTTTGGAACGACATGGGGGTAAGTGATTAATAACAAAATTTTCATTTTGGGGTGGAGTAACCCTTTAAAGCACACTAAAACCACACTATCTCGGATACTGGTATGGAGTGCTATTCCAGACGTAGTGTATCCCATCATGCATCATGTTTTGGAATAAACTGTGAGATTTCTGTAGAGATCTGCCCAACCCCGAAAGCTCCCCCTGGAGGAAAGATGAACGGATGGCGGAGTAGGAGTGGAGGAGGGATGTTAAGAACGAGATATCTAAAGAAGGGGGCTTGTACTACTTATAGGAAGCATCTCTCGCTCTGATACGATGACAAGATGATAGGATGATTAAGAGGATGAGGAGCCAGCCGTGGTGACCCTCCCAAAATTTGTTTGCAAACATCATTAAATATTAATATAATAACTTGATAGGGCATATAGAAAAACAATGTGTCGGGCATTTTATTGGTGCAAAGATGAGTAGGAGTGACAAATATTTGGTATAACATTAGCAACTGCTTTTTATACTTAATTAGAAGCAACACAAATTAAATTGTGTCATGTTGTAGGCCGCTGAAAAGGCACTTAGAAGTAGATTTTTTAATGCAAAGTATTTAAAATAAGAAGTGCACACACTTGCATTTTTACAACCCTATATCATGCAATGAAAAATCTGACAAACACTTGTGGTCAGATACAGGAAAAAAAATCAGTAGTCAAGTGGTCAAATGCAAAGACTACCAGTGTGGGTAAAGGGAAATTTTCCAGCAGGTGAGTTTGATCTAGTTTGGAGCTAAACTCTGCAGGAAAGTGGATCTTGAGGGTCACAGTTAAGAACCTCTGACCTAGAGGACCAGTACAATAACCTAGAGCTTAGCTCCAATCTTAAATCTCATGAACCAGCTAATCATGGTCACCAGGGTTATTTGAAACCTCGAAGCAAGGGCATTAGAGCAGGTAGAAGCTAAATTCTGCAGAACATCGTTCCTCCCAACCCAGTCTCACGGCAGTTCGTGATTTAGTCACGTAATTTAATTCAATCTATTTTTTCGTGGCAGGGACACGTTTATTTAGTTGTTTTCGTAAGTCCAGCATGTTTTCTTAAACTAATGCATTTTAATTGGATGCATTTTATTAAAAAAAACGTGGTGGACTTACGAAAATAACAAAATAAATGTGTCCCTGCCATGAATAAATACCGTGAGACTGGATAGGTCCTCCAGGAGCAGGATTGGACAACTCAAATAAAGCAACAATTTAAATAAAGCAAATGTTTTTGACATGGCATCCATAACTATTTAACTTAAAAAAATGTGAACATGGTTTCTAAAATCAGACTCTGGATGGCCATTGCCCTGCACAGTTAAGCTTCAATGCTAATCAAAGACTCCTGAGCAAGCTAATCAAGGTAAATTACAGGCAGGGCAAAATCTACAGGTCTAGGCCAGGATATGAGAAGCCCTTCTATACAGTAGTTTAAAAACCCTCAACTAAAAAAGGGTTCTTCTTGACCATATTTTCTCCAAAAAATCTTTATTAAGAGTGAACTTGTTGAACTCACCAAAAGGTAAAACAAGCACATGTTACCTGTCTTTTTTTAGAGGTATTTCATCCGAAGCACGTAGAGCACACTGCATGCTGGGACAGCTCCCCAGGGCATCATGGGCTAAAGTGCCTCACTTATGGACATGATGGAGCTTTTAGGAATTGACCGATTTTCAATTTTTCCTCAACGGGGACTATATTTGACATGCTTCCATTACCAGCCAAGAAGCTACATTGCAACTGCTCAAAAACATAAACCATGTAAGCACAAATTTCTACAGACTAAACTTTCCAGTACTTGATGAGTGAATTAAAAGTTGGCTTTAAAATAATAATAAATAAATGAGTAAATCTTACATACTGGGAAACCTCCAAATTGGGTATTTATTATTATGGATATTATGATAGTTATCTAACATTTACTATCAATGAGCAATAGTATTATTTAGCTATAAATACACTGTTAATTCTTTGTTCATGTTACCTCAGGTCCATGAAATGCAACTTTTGATTTTTACAATGTAAAGGTTGAAAATATGCTTAACTAAGCTAAACGAAACTATTATACATTGATAATTTAATGAGAACTAATGTTAAATAACTAATCCTTATTGTAAGTGCAATTCATTTAATTTCAGTGTCACATATTTGACAGCATTTCTCACATCTGATCACATTAAATGCAGCAAGGAAACACTGATGCTTCTACAGGTAGATTAGCTCACATGCAAATTAGTTAGCCCTTTAGGATGGTTATTGTTGGTACACAACTAAGATCAAGAGGGAGCAGACTGAACATAGTACTTTGAGCTGTTGACTGCCTCTTATGAGACTCTCTCTATTTAAATTTTGTAGTTTGCGAACTCTTGCAACTATAAAGGAGATGTACACTGCCAGATGCTTCCTCATAAGGGAATTTTAAATGGAACTTTGACTGTTTGTTAATTTACTTTAGAATTAAGTATATAAATAGCTAGTTAAAAAGTGTTTGTGGCAGAAATCCCACATTCAAATCTGGTCAATGAAATCAAATCCCTCCTTAAGCTCACCATCCCCACCATCTGTCGTCATCAACTCACCTTCCAGTAGCAAAAAAATTTGGTAATTATCTAAATGTCAAAAAGAATAATAAGAAAAAGAATCAGCATTGCACTGCTGGTACCCACTCAAATGTATAGTACAGTAATAAACGATCATGATAAAAGAAAAATACATACCTTGTTCCCACAAATATTGTCAACTATAACAGTTTGGGGTATTTTAAACATACGCTTTAGGCTACTGTATATGCTCCTGTTTATTGATATTGATTGAAGGAGAGAATTCAGTGCTAATGTTCTTTTTATAATGTTCTTTTCTGAAAATCAGCCTTAATAAATTTCATCTGAAGCACAGAAGCTCTCTCCCACATTAGCAAGGGTAACACAGTCGAGCTGTTTATAGCAGCATGATTAATAACATCTAAAAATGAAGAAAATAAAAAATAAATCACATCTCTCCTTTTCAGACCCTCTAAGAGTGAAATTACATGACACTGTTGGAAATCGCATCTCATATAAAGTTAATTCATTTCTAGTCTTTCAAAACATTGACTGTGGACATGAAAAAAAAAATCAGTAACACTTTGCGGTTGTAACATGTATAGTCTGTTTTGGTCTGTGTTTTAGTGTAGTCTTGGTTTCGTTTCAGTTCATGTCTTCCTGTCTT
>JAUMHQ010000083.1:2372762-2385547 GCA_032361165.1 Enteromius paludinosus
CTGGCTTTTGTAGGACTGGCTTGATTAGGGTCCAGGTGTCAATAATCAGGTGACTGGGATCTGGTGAATGGTGACTGATCTGGGTTCAGGTGCAGGTGACAGTGTGACAGATATTAACAAGAATTAACAAGTTTGAATATGTGTTTGTGTAATTTATGGGCGTAATAGTTTTTTTTTTTTTTCATTTTTAGGCTACAATTTTAGTAACAGTATAGCAAGAAAATATGCTTTATAGTCTCTAATCCTAATGCTACCTCCAAAACTAACCATAACTATCTCTGTACAGTATTAGAAAAACATGACAGATAAGTAAAACCATTTATTTTTGCAAAAATGTCAATATCAGTGCCAAAATTACGCTGCAATTGCAGTCCTATCTGGCGGAATATAGTAGGTTTGTATGAGGTAAAGAAACGAACTTAATTTGTCAACCGCTGAAAATATTATCCAAATTATTATTCCTTTTCTCTCTGAAGTCCAATACATAAATACATAGACACATAAATCAATATTATTATTGTTTTTTCATTTTCAGCCAGTTGCAAACAGGAGCACACAAGAAATCTGAAGAAAGCCAGTTCTGCATTTCTAAGAAACGATACTACCACCGCCTTTTATGCTATTATTTAATATATAATCTACTAGATTTATTCTTCATTATTTATTCTGTATTATTCCATCATTGATATTACATTCTATTTGCTATTATTTATCTATTGTTATTCATTGATATGGTATTGTGCATATAATTGTTGCCATTATAAATCTATTATATCACTTGTGTTATTGTACTGTTGTACAGTATTTTATTACATTACTACAACTTGTACTATATACTTTTTACTATCACATATCACTTTTACTATTTTACTGTGCAGTATCAGTGTATAATATTTTATCACTGTAAGTTTCCGTTTCATTATTTAGCTACATTAATTTATGCTTGTTGTGGATTTTATATCTAGAGTAGTGCCCTGTAAATAGGAAGCAGACTAGCAGACTGTCAATGTTGGATTTGTATTCACTGATTTTTCAATGATGGAGGGTTCAAGGTGTATTATTTAGACTTTTTCCTTTAGTATTTCAATGAAAATGAGGCACAAGGCTAAAATGTTGGGGTTAAAGGCATAGAAAGCAATGAAATAAAACTTAATTTAATTTAAATGTACATCACAATGGCATTCAGTGTATATATTACAGTAATACTAGCCTACATTAATTGTTAACAAACAAAATCAACCAAATCAACAGGAGTGTGCTTTCATAATTTAAAAACGTTTTTCCAAGGCTGACTAAATAACTGGTCCATAAGCCCATGCATATCACAAACCACTGAAATTGGCTGATAAATGTAAACGTTATTGTGATTTGATCCAAAAAACAGCAGCTCCTCCATTCATTGGCAGTTTTTTAAAGCAGTCTTGCCTGAGAAAGCTAGCTGGCGCGTTGACATATCGCAGCAACGTCTCAAAGTGGCCAATGATCTAGGTATTTATATGTCTACGGTCCCGTACGCATCATTCAAACACGCCTAAACACAGCATGACGCAATTTGTGACAACACAGGCAAGCCTATGAGCGTTCGATTTTCCTGCTGTAAAACCTGTCATGTCTTGAGGTTGCAATATTTTAATTTGTTGCGGTTGCGCCAGTCAGCAGCAGGCTTTTCAGCTAGCGGTGAGCGCTCTCGATCGAGATGGAGACAAAGATCGCCGAATAAAGCCTTGGCTTTGCTTCTCTTCCCCGCAGTCGTATGGATTCTGAAGACTTGGATTACAGCGCACAAACAAACTTGATTCCTTTTGTTGCTTTTTTGGTGTATTTTATGGTTTTATGTTCAGTCACAGCATGTCAGAGAAAACGCCTTTGAATCCAACGGAAAACAAAGTAAATATCACGTGATAAGAAATGGTTAAACGTCTGCAGTAATGTTATTAATTTTATTGGTTCAAATGTCTGTTATGTATTTTCTTTGAATGTCGGCACAAATCACATGATCACATGATACCTAACATATCTAATTCACCAAGACATGCAAATTTATTAATACACCATGTGAATATTAATATTAGCACAATTAAAACAGTATTAAATACAAGTTCTTTAATTTGTCATTTGCATTTTTTTAAATTCTTATTATGAGTAGTAAAAGAAGTTCTTACGTAGTAGAACAGTAGTAAGAATAGTATTCTTCTTACGTATTATTCTGTACTAAAACTCAATGTTGGCCCCAATTAGCTGTAACGGTCACATTTCTGCAGCAGAATATTATTAGGACACTAGAGTGGGCTCTTTAGACTTGAGGTGGTGCACTGAGACCCCATGTGGACCCCTAATGGCACTTGAATCCCCAGTCATATCTCTACAGTTGTTTCATCAAGACTCTCTTGTCCTGGTACAGTATACTGAGGACCCATATATCTTGGAGTGTCCAAAACATATTCCTTGAGGGTCCTGGAAAGATTTGCTCCAACCCAACTCAAACCCACCTGAACCAGCTAATCACAGTCGTCAGACTCGCTTGAAATTTCCAGGCAAGAGTGTTGGAGCTAAAATCTGCAGGAGTAGTTTTGGACACACCTGTTCTATGATATTTTGGTATGTAGACAGGACTGGGGCCCCCAAGGACTGTTAGGGGCTCCAATAATATAATGGCACCAGATTATCACACAGACATCAGGGCTAGCTCTTTTTCCTTGTGGTAGTGTACAGAATCCCCTTGTGGGCCCCCAGTGGCCCTTTCATATTTCTGTATAAGACAAAATAGTCAAAAGCCAAAGAATCATTCAGACCGGCTGTTTTGGGGGGGATAGTATACTGAGTCATCATGTGGGCCTCAATCACAATATCAAAGACACATGAAGTGGGCTCTTTTGATCTAGTGCAAAGTACCAAGGCCTGTGTCGGACCCCTAGCTCCCTTGAAGGCTCCCAGATTCTTATCACAAGAAAACCATATAGTTACTTAAGTGGACCAATTGGACTTTGTTGCAGTGTACTAAGACCCATTGGTGGATGCCAAATGGACCAGAGGTCCCTCAGTCATATCTCAGCATTAGAATATCAAAGAGACAGAAGGAGGGCTCCTGCACTTTGCACTGCCAGAAAAAAAAAAAAAAAAAGATTTCTACCTTTGGGGTACAAAATCTTGTCACCAGGGCAGTACCTTCAGTAAGACACCTTCTTTGTTCCCCCTCTGTGGTGCATATTAATACCTTAGAAAATAAATATGTGTCTGTAACGTTGCCAGTCAAAGATCTGCACCAGAATATCTGCACCACAGACACTGAAGAGCCAGCTCCCTTTCCCTACAGAGTCCCTGTGTGGGCCCCGAATACCCCTGGGGACCCAAGTCAAATCTCTGCAAGGGAATATCATACAGACAGTAGGTGGGTTCTTGCAACTGCATGCAGTGTATTGAGCTTCATGTGGGACTTCAAACAGCCCTTGGGGGGCCCAGTCATATGTCTGCACCATTATATCATAGACACTATGGGCCAGCTCTTTTTACCTATGGAGTCCCTGTGTGGGCCCCGAATGCCTCTGGGGACCCCAGTCATGTCTCTGCAGGGGAATATCATCGAGAGGAGGTCAGTTCTTGCAACATTGTTGTGGTGTATTGGGCTTCATGTGGGACTCCCAGCAGCCCTTGGGGCCCTCATAGTTCTGTATGGGAATATCTTGGCACCCTGGTGAAGTGCATTAAGGGACTCCCAGCAGGGCATGAGGCCACTAGTCATATCTCTGTACCATAATTTCATACAGACAATAGAGACGTCTCTTTTTTTCTTGGTATTGTGTATAAATATCCCATTTGGGCTCATAAATGCCCCTGGTACCCCAGCTATAGCCCTGCATGGGAATTTCGTAGAAACAAGATGTGGGCTCTTATGCGCTGGTGCAGTGTGCTGATGCCCCTCATAAGACAGTAGGCAGTCCCTGGTGCCACAATCATATCTCTAAAGTAAAATGACATGGAAACAGGGGTTCTGGTTCTTTTGTTTCATGTGGCAGTGTTAATAACTCATCCTGGCAGTGAGTTTTAAACCAGACAGTTTCAGTCACATTTTGTTCAGAAAATGTACTTATTCTAGTGATTATTATCATTATTATATAGCACAGTGGGTTCAAAAGCCCTGGAGCATTATACATTTTATGACACAGCATTTTATAACACTCTGTTATTAGGTTTCCACATATATACACCGGTGGGCAAATACTACAGTGATACAAAGAATGAGACCCTGGAGAAGGAAAGAGAGGGAGGAATAGGCTTTATGATGCTCGCTATTGAAAAGAGAACAAACTGATCCTGCCAACAAACATCCTTTGATGGAGCTGAACTCAATTGAATTGAGTCAAATCTAATTCCACAGAACTGAAAGCAGAGAGATATGGATGGAGGGTGAAAGGAAGAGAGGACCGGGGAAGCGGATTAGAGTCTCCAGAGATGCTGTGGCCGTCTGAACAGGTGTTTGTCGAGGGAGAGTGAGAGAGACGCCGGAGTAAACTGAACTGCAGCGGCGGGTTCTCTGGAGGTGTGTAAGTATGCTGCACTGTTTGATGTGTGGAGAACTGAACTGATTTTGATGTGCAGTCCTGTGTGGATTGAGCAGGGGAGATATGTCACACACATGCACATCCAGAGATGGGCTGTCTGATGTCTGTAGTTATTGACTTTTCACTTTTCTGACAGCTGCCTGTTTTCCATTCAGGGACAGGCCACACACACATACACACACCCTTCATCCCCTCTATCCCTGATAGCGCCTGTCAGTCAGAAGTCATTCAGAAAGAGGACGTTTCTGGGATGCCACTGCCAGAAAATACAAGTGTATACATTGTATACACAGTATACATACTGTACATTATCCCTTACACATTCAACAATGCAGTAAACAGATGACACTAACCCAGATTGTAGACAAAATACTAGCAGTTATTTTGGCTATTTTTGTTTCATCAGTAAAATAAAAATAAAAAAAACGCCCTAAACAAAATCAAATCAGAATCAGCATTTTGAAGAAACTGGTTAAGGGAATGATTCAGTGACTCACTCATAAGACAAAATCATTTGTTCTTACCTTCTGGCATAACAGCCTGCAGAGTCAATAAAAATCCTGACAGCCCATCTGGATCTCAGCTTGGTCAGTCAAATTAGCTATTACAAATATGTTATATATATTTTTAAAATGTTTTAACACTTTATTTCAATTGTCCACTTTAGATATTTTACTAACAGTAGGTAACTTTGCAACTATTTGTCAACTATTAGTCATTAGACTGTGTGCTTAATATCTTCTAACACTTTATTTTGATGGGTCCACAACACACAATATACTGACTATTAAGAAACTTAAGAAAGCATATGCCAACTTATTCCACTAACCCTAAACATAGTTACCTAGTAACCTGAGAGTTAGTAGACATGCAGTTGCAAATTAATGAGAATTAGTTGAGGTAGTTATTTATAATTAGTAGAATATCTAAAGTGAACTATCAAAATATTAATAAGTGTAATCCATTTTTCTGCATTAAGTTAAAATGTTGCATATGTTGATATTATTAATGGACATGAACTAACACATACTGACAATAACTAGATTAATTTTTATTAACTAATAAATTAAGATGAATAAATAATGCAACAAATGTATTTTAGCTAATGCATTAACTAACAGACCTTTGCATGAGAGAATGTTGCTACATTACAGTACATTAAAAGATGCTTGTTCAATGATTGTTGCTTCTGCAACAGATGTTATATCAGCAGGCATCTTGTTTATTCCAAACTTTTTAAAACAATAAAAGTTTGAGGTTCTGACGGATATGTAACACCAAACAGGCTACACATTTCAAAACTCAAACCATTATAGTTCTCACAAAAATAGAGATCTACAGACTATGCATAATAGAAATGTTGCCCGCAGCAGGTGGTTTTGAGGACAGACAGTAATTGTTTTGAAATGCACTGTTGAAGGTGGTGGATTTCTTAGAGAAGTATAGTGTTTTGTTGCAGACTTTAAAGGGAATGAATTAAGAGATGCAGCTTCTCTGTGGGGGTTTTATTACGCGACCATGTTTTTGCATTCGACTGTGCTGATTTTCAGTGTAAACATTCTACATGGATGTGTTTGTCCAGTCTCACGCGAATGGTGTTTGAGTTAAAAGAAGTTGAACTTGTTAATTTTCTAATAATTTTACTGTAAAATATGTTCAAATGTGAATGGCCCCTAAGATTTGGTGTTGGAGCAGTTATGTTTAGCCTTGTGAAATCTACGCCGGGTTCAACAGTGAGAGAAGCATCATTTCTACAGTCTCTGTGGTTGTGGAGTGAAGACATCATCCTGATGAGAGCCGACAGGAAAAGGTGAACGAGAAGAGAACACAGACTAACAAGAGAAAGAAAGAGAGAGAGAGAGAGAGAGAGAGAGAGAGAGGCTGGAAAGGAGGTACCGTAAAAGGGCAGATCTCCACCTATCACCATTATTTTTTTTTTCTTCTGTCTGTTTGCCATAAAGATGAAAGGGTTTAAACTTCAGACAGATATCAAAGCCTGTCAGTACATACACACATACCGCTGCAACTCTAATAAAGACATCACCTGTGAGACAAAAACTTCAAGAGAGAGTGTGTGAGTTACATCAGCCCTGCTAACATATGCTAATATGCTGGTATACAGATGGTATGGGATGACATGAAGAGGTCAGATCCAGTATCACGTCCACAGGAATTCAGAGGATATGAGCTGTGACTGGATGAAGTTCAAGCTTGTTGTAAGCAAGAACTTGTTTTGACAGTGTAGCCTTAAAATGTATAGAAACAATGTAAGAACATAAAACTCGTAAAACTTTGCGTTCTCTCACAAAAATATATTGCGTTCTCTCTGAAAGATGCAAATAATGCAAAGTTTCTTGGGGGAATGCAAAAAGATTTTTTTTCCCCTAACCCAGAATTTTCCCACCACCATGTCAAAGTTGAGTATTAGTGCTTTTCACTAAATCTAAAAAGTGCAACATATTGAAAATAACCTGCAATTTTACAGCTTGAGTACACTTTGAAAGACGGTCATTGGATAAATGCGGTGATTATGTCCCGCCCACGGATGCTCAGCGTCTCTGGGGGTGAATGAGGAGCAAATGAGGAGTGGGTTGGCCTGGACTCCGAGCTTCTGCGTGATGATATTGATACTAGCAAATTGTTACTGCTGCATTTTAGACTTGAGGTAAATTATTGTTTGCAAGCATTCATTTAGGACTAAGTGAAACAGCACACTAAATTGTAATTATAATAATTACACAATTTGATAGCAAATTAAATGTAAGTGGATTTGGCTGTGGATGCAGTCTTTTGGCAATTCACACAAACATAATGATCCCTTTAAATGCTTGACCTAAGCAAAATAAGAGAAGTGTGGAAAGTGTGGAAGGAGCCTCTTAAGGGACATGGTGGAAATAAAATTTTCGGGTGGGTGGAAAAAATTGAAGGTGGAGGGATTTTTTTTTCAAAACGTTTCTGTTCCCCTGAGAAACTTTGCATTCTTTCGCAAACTTTTCGCATTATCTCGTAAAACTTTGCATTCTCTCACAAAAATATATTGCGTTCTCTCTGAAAGATGCAAATAATGCAAAGTTTCTTGGGGGAATGCAAAAAGATTTTTTTTTCCCTAACCCAGAATTTTCCCACCACCATGTCAAAGTTGAGTATGAGTGCTTTTCACTAAATCTGAAGCACATCAAATAAATTGAGTTTACTGTAGGGACTACAAACCAAAAATTTAGAAGTTTCTTTTAAAGTGCAACGTATTGAAAATAACCTGCAATTTTACAGCTTGAGTACACTTGAATTCTTAGGCCATGTGGTCAAGTGCAAAGAAGTGTGTGTATTGGGATAGGCCTATGGTTTTCTCCTCAAATAGTGCACAACATAACGGTATGCGGTCTATGACTTGACTTACAAATTTTGATTTGCGTGCATGACAAGACACAAACATAAAAACATGCACACAAAATGTGTGAAATGATTCCCTATAACTTGTAATGTGGGTTGCAGTTGTGTGCAACACTACACATCTTGTCAAGTGTCAATGGATGTGTAAAAAGATTATGAATTTCAAAGACCACCTTTAGATTTAACTTTAAGGGGTTTCAAACCTTAATTAACACCCCGTCCCCCATAATTCACACCATGCTCACACATTATTAAACAGCTAGCTTTTAAACCTGAACGCAGAAACAGATTGCTGATTTTCTTAAAATAATAAGTACAAATATTACTCATAATGGATGATCTGTATTGTTAAGGGAACGAACGGTGGATTAAAGGACAAACACACAATAAAATTATGCAAAGATTAATATTTAGGGTGCAAACCCACTTTGCATTCATAGATTTTATTTGTTTAAACTTCTTTAAAAAAAATTAATTTCTTAAAAAAAATAATTGAAATGAAAAGACATATTGCAGGCATAGGTGACTCGTTGAGCTGTTTTCATCCATTCACGTGCCTCTTTTGCCTCCTGTTCATACATGTGCAGTGGCCACGGTCCTCGCAGACAACAACACCGACGACGACAACAAATTCAAACACGCAAGCAGCCGGTCCTATTCTGAGCAAGTGCTTGCCACCAAACCTTCGGCCGCAGATAAAATCATTCAGTGTTGCATATTTTGTTATAATTTATTCTGTAGATGGAATATATTGTAGTTGTATCTGGTCTCCATTGAGTTTGGGTGAATTGAATACAGCTGGTCGTTTTTTTTGGGGGGGGGGATGGGGGGTGTTCGGATGAGTTCAGCAGTTTTTGGGAGGTATTCATCGCTCACAACCTCTCGATGTCTCTGTATTTCTTGCGCAGGATAGAGACCTGGTCTTTGAAGAGGACTGGATCCAGACGCAACTGAGAATGAAGGAGAGGCATGAAGCCAAACCAGCTCGTGAAAGAGTTCATGCAGGATTGACGCTGTGCAAAGTGGTCTGGGTCGGCCCATCGAGACGCCTTAGAGCCCTGAGAGAGAGAGAGAAGGAGAAAGAGGTCTGGGTATGGTTCACCAGGCAGATTATGAATGAAAGCAGGAGCATGTTACTGGAATTGGGCTGGAATTGGGCAGCACTTTAGAAGACACCGACAAACAGAGTGAACACAGAGTGTTCATTTCACGACTCAGAGAACAGACGACAGTTATAGCCTTACATTCATGAGAAACACTGTGGAAGGATGTCTGGCTGCTTGTTAAAGAAGCTTACAATGTGTTAATACAGACCTACACGCATCCAATCCCTTGGATATGCAGAGGAGCACAGAAATATACCAAAGACATTTTGTAACATTCATCAATTCTGTTTCATCACAGAATTTTAGAGATACTGAGAAATCACAGACCAAAATTTCGATTTGAATGTGATTCCAATTGACTAATTGAACCTTTTTATTACTGTTGGTACCATGTCACTCTCATGCAACACACCAAAAATTATAGCAGAGTAATACAGACCAGACAGAGTAACTTACTTTTGGTATGAACAGCTCTCTGTCGCTTTTTTAAGAATTAAAAAAAACCAAAAACTTTTTGAGGCTCTTTAATGTGGTGTGACAGATTTCTCTAACAACTCAGTTCAAGCGGCATGTCACGATTATCTCTTCCTCTTTACTAGTTATACTACAAAATAAACATAAACATCAGATATCAGTCCGATCTTACAGGAATTCATACATATTTTATGAGGTGGCTAATTTGCACAAATTGTTAACTAAAGGGTGTATATTTTATGAGCTGGTAATTCATATGAATTTGTACGGATGACCAACACCTAACAATGCCCTGAACCTACTTGTCACTGCGGTTTAGGCAAATCGTACTAAATCAAGGTCATTCAAATTCGTACAAAATAGCTACCTCATAAAAATACATATGAATTGGTCTTGAGATAGAGTTGGAGTATCTTGTTTTCACCATGAAAGGATGTCAATACACGTCATTTTTCCAAGTATAAATCTGCCGACATTAATCTACTCTCGTGTGTTGTTTTTAACCATCTGTAGTTGCTTTTAGTATCACTGTAAAATTAAATAGTTTACCTTACTTAGATATAGTTAGTAAGCTGTACTTAGTTATTATGCTTACTAGGTGTTACCAAGTTACAACAACTTTCAAGGCAAATAAGATAATTTACTTACTGCTTTGAGTGACACTTACTTAAAATATTCAAGTAGCCACAATGGCATTAATAAAGCAGTGAGAGGCAGCAGTGCACTAATTTGTTGCTAATGCACGATATAACAACAGAAGAAAAAATTCCCCCATGTCTAATATATTTTACCAGTTGAATTCACTCGTTTAACAGTCATCTTCAATGTTGAATTTTCATTACTTTTCAATACTCAAACTGAACATCAGATGTGCCACATATGGTTTTCCTAAAATGTTTTATTCTTTTATGTAGCAATGAATGTATTTTTCATGTATCAATGTATTTTTTTAAATTGTATAACCATTTTATTTGCTCTTTTTGTTGTGCTACTACAGACACAAGACAGCACATTAAATTTGCAAATACAAACTCATTACAAAATCATTTATTCTGCCGCAATGCACTCTGGGAGTCAGTGAGTATCTATACTAAGTCAGTGAGTAAACCTAAAGTTAAGGATCAAGTACACTCTACAGTTCTTTTTTAGCTATTATAACTCTCGTTTAAGTAAAAAAACAACAACAACAAAAAAACAATATTTCACTTTACTTAGTTTTTTTATGGCAATCGGTTTGGATGCTTTTTTTAAGTAATTAAAAAAAAAAATTCCAAGGAATGATCTTCCCATCGCTATCCAAAATGCCAACTCCCTTACAACTTTCAAATGACTGCTGAAAACCCATCTCTTTCAACACTATTTGACATCATCATCATGAAAAAAAGAAAAATAATTAACCCTACTCTTTCATATAACAATGCTTGTTATATGGTATTATGAGCACTCCCTAAGTCGTTTTGCCTCTTTAGGACTAATTGCTTGATGTTTTCCCTACCTGTAAGTCACTTTGGATAAAAGCGTCTGCTAAATGAGTAAATCTAAATGTAAATGTACAGTTAGTAGAATGTTTAAATGGACTACCGAAATTACTACCAATTAAACTACTGTTAAGATGTCTATTTATAAAACCAACCTGATCTCACGGCAATTCGTACATAATTTACGAGGTAGCTAATTCGTACTAATTTGTACGACCTCACTCGTAAGAATTCATACGATTTATTCTAAATCTTATGTATTTTATGAGATGCCAATTGGTATGAATTTGTACGAATGACCTAAACATAACCCCGCCCCTAAACCTACCCATTACGTGGTTTTAGACAAATTGTATGAAATCGTACGAGTGAGGTCGTACGAATTAGTACAAATTGGCACAAATTTGGCACCTCGTACGAATATGTACGAATTACTCGTGAGACTGTGTTGATAAAACTATTAAGCTATGCTACAGTATTTCAAATCATAACTTTTATAAACACTGTATTAAAAATTCATTTTTTATAATTTTTTTAATTAAGTTTTTATTTTATTTAAAAATAAATAAAACATTGGAAGAAAAATATAATTGCTTAAAGAGAATGAATAATAAACAATTTAGTAAAATGTAATAACATAATATAATAAAAGGATCCTTATGATTCCCACCCTTATTACTCACTAATCATCATCCACTAGACTCACAGAGATGAGATGCTATTGGAAATAAAGTTGCACCAAAAGAGTATTGAGAGGGGAGGAGAGGGACGGTTGAGAGAAACAGGTGAGACAGACAGAGAGAAGGATAGTACTGCAACCTTGCTGTCAATCATTAATCTCGCCTTACCATGAAGACATTCATCAAACAGGCCAATACTGCTGAATCAGATCCACACACACTCACAGCCCCGAGGCCCTCCATCCATCACACACTACACAGACATTTCTGACCTCAATAGGGAATCACTTTCTGGATACACACTCTACTGTTTACAACCCATACACACACAGACTCGTACCTGCTGCATCATGGTCTCCTTGTACTGCTTTTTCTGTGTGACTTTGATTGGCGGGAGTTTGGTTACTGCAGAGATGAGGAAATTCATGAGGATGTCCTCACAGTTGGCCAACTGATCCACCATTGACAGCAGAGATGTCGGCAGGTAGTGTGTGTACAGGTGATGATAATACCTGACCACAAAAAAAGAGAGAGAGGAATATATTAATTAAATAACAGTTTGCATAGGGAAGTAAAAAAAAAAATCTCACCCTCTGATTGTTCTAATCAAGACCTCTGTCTGTCTTTGAAACACAAATGTGTCATATGTAGCACAGATATATTTGTAGCAATAGATAAAAATACATTGTAGATTTAGATTTATACATTTAGATTTTTTTTCTTTTATAGTAAAAATAATTAGGATATTACGCAACAATAATGTTCCATGAAAACATTTTGCAAATTATCTTCGATAAACATATCAAACCTTAATTTGAGATGAGTCATATTTCCTTAAAAAGTATGTGTATTTGGGTATCAAAGATGGATATAAGTCTTGTGGGTTTGGAATGAAATGAGTGATTGATATATTGACAGTCCCAGTTTTTTTATTTAGATTTATGCATTGGCAAAACAACAACAACAAAATAACAACTTAATAGAATGCATTTTTTGTAGATGATATTCTACACAATTATTTCATCAACTAATGGCTTGTTAAGGTTGATTTTGACATGACTTTACTTGAGAGGGCCCAATCATAATGAATTCACTGTT
>JAUMHQ010000083.1:2438650-2455265 GCA_032361165.1 Enteromius paludinosus
ACGCTCTGAAACAGCTGTTAATCTATCCATATAAGGGCTCCGGCGTCATAGGCGGTGATGTCATGACTCCCGGAGCTATAAAGCCCCAGTGCAGCGTATACTCATCAGCTCTGGAATGATGCAAGCGCTCAGCGGGGATGCCATGGGTGTGGCCGAAACGCAGTGTCTCGTTCCTTCAAGGAACAGGGGTTATATTCATAACCCTGAGACGTTCCTTTTCAGGAACTCAACACTGTGTTGATACGCTTTGGAAACAAAATACAACAGCTCCACACCCACAAGTTCCTGCCTAGTGTGGAGCAGCACAACTAAGAACAACGGAACCTGGGGTCGCTGGAAGATCCAGCCCATAAAACCTTGCAAAGGTTAGGGTGAGGACCATCCAGCTGCTTTGCAGATGTCCAGAACCGGGACACCGGCTAAGTAGGCTCCTGGCCTGTCCCTTTGAGAGGAGGAGGACAAAAAGCCTGCAGAACTACTGGCTGCGGTTGAGTCGTGGGAACTTTAGGAATATATCCCGCTCGCGGGAAGAGAAAAACTTTCACCAGACCGGGTGCAAAGTCGAGGGTTGAGAAATTGTCTGTTTGATTGATGTATTGAAACATGAAAGTTGGCGTCTTTCAGATCTATTGTGACAAACCAGTCCTCGGACTTGATTTGACACACCACTTGTTTTAGTGTCAGCATTTTGAACTTCAGCTGTCTGACTGAGAGGTTCAATTGTCTGAGATCTAAAATGGGTCTCAACCCTCCGTGCTTTTTTGGTACAACGAAATACGGGCTGTAAAAACCCCATTCCCTGTCTGCCAAGGGGACCACCTCGATGGCCCCTTTTTGTAACAGTGAAGTCACTTCCTGAACTAACACTCGTGATAGGTTCGGTTGGACCACTGAGGAAATAATTCTGTTGTATACGGGAGGCCTGGTTTTGAACTGTATGCGATAACCAAACTCTGTTAGATAATCTACTAAGGGTACCAGCTTCTCGAGACCAGCCCCTAGAGCAGGACATGACTATTGGTCCCCCGTCTCGCCGGGAGGACATTGAGCGGGCTGTGCCAACCACCTCGGGGGAAGGGCACCCTCCAGCTCCCCTGAGACGCATCCCAGGGGTCGCTGAGTAGCACCAAGAGGAGCCACAGGCGACCGGGTTTTTTATAGCGGCTGTGCCTGTGGCTGGGTACTCACTGCTTCTAGGCCCTCAGGATTTTTTATTGTCACCCTTAGATTGCGACTTCCTAGCCGTCAACACCTCCCTCAGATCTTTTCTGGGTGCTGACGGTTTGGAAGCCCCTTGGTGTCTATCCCCTGCACCCCAGCTTCGCGAGACGCAACGCTCTCCTTTTGGCTCCTCCGATGCAGGGAAGGAGCCTTAGAAGTTTTCGGAGAAACTTGCTGAGGGCGGCGGGGAAGTACTGACTGGAACGCGTCCATCTCCCTTTTTGACACTTGATGCCGCTCCACAACAGCATCCACCACATCCCCAAACAATCCTGCAGGGGACAGCGGTGCGACCATAAGTAGCACTCTATCGTTTGATTTTACTGCTGACAAGTTCAACCAAAGATGGCGCTCCGCCGCCAATAGACCTGCCTAAAGCCCTGGCCGCCTCCCTGGTGGCACGCAGGGAGAGGTCGGCTGTATGGCCCAGCTCGATCACATCCTCCTGATCGACCTGGTCTCTCTTACTCAGGTCGGTCAGTAGATCAGCCTGGTAGGCCTGCAGTACCGCCAGGGCTGGCAAGCGTCTGCTCTACCGGAGGCATCCTCTTATATCCCTTCTCTGCCACGCCTGCTACGTTTCCGTAGTAGTCTGAAGCAGGTGTAAACGAGCGCACAGAGAAGGGCTTCTTCCATGACCTGCACAGCTCTGAATGCAGGTCCGGAAAGAAGGGTAGACTCCTGCGAGCAGTCACCGGCCTCGGCCGCAAGAACTGCTCATCGAGCCTACTAGTCTGTGGCTCAGTCTGCTGGGCTTCCGGCCAGTCCAAACTGAGCCTCTCACCTCTAATAGTTCATCATACTGTGGTGACTACGTTTCTGGCTGACTGTCACAACTCAACACGTCCAACTCAGAGGAGGAGGACGAGTTTCTCTCTAGTGACGGATCCACCCGAGAGGAAGTAGCCGCTCGCGGCGCTTCCTGACTCGGTGCTGGACCCGGCTGATCCGGTTGGAAAGGAGATAGATCGCTCGTCTCCATTTCCTCCAATAAATCAACCTGCGATCCCCATGATGACAGACGCCGGTTCGCCTCAGCGACAGCGGGGACTGCCCCACGGGGATTGCCCACGAAGGCTTCCTCCTCGAAGAGAGCCCTTCGTGAGCGGAGAGTAGCTAGTGAGAGCTGATTACAACACGGGCAATCTCCTCTCTCGAGAGCAGACACCACGTGTTGTTCCCCCAAGCATGAGACACACATATCATGAGTGTCCCTAGGTGTGAGAAACCGGTGGCATGGGCTCACACACCTTCTAAACTGCTGCTGACTCATAGTTATTTTTAATTTTTAAACTAGAGACAAAGAGTTTCGTTTGTTTTTTCAGGATAGCTGCGACTCACAGAAAGAGCGCGCTGAATGAAAAGAGCTGATGAGTAATGCGCTGCACCTGGGCTTTATAGCTCCGGGAGTCATGACGTCACTGCCTATGATGCCGGAGCCCTTATATGGATAGATTCACAGCTGTTTCAGAGCGTGGCTAACACCGAGGTGTTTGCTAAAGCGTATCAACGCAGTGTTGAGTTCCTGAAAAGGAACTACAATGTGTAGCTTTAAGTCTTAATTACATGTACCAAAGACAACATTTAATATATACTTATTAATCACAAGGGAATTATGTACATATAATTGACAAAAGGCAAGCACAAAATTGTATGGAAAAGTCTGGGTAAAAATCTTCCTGATACTACATAACAAGATAGTAGTATAATTTGTAGTTAAGATAATTAGAAAATAGAAGGTGATAAAATGAAAAAAAAAAACCTTAAAAATAATTATAATTCATATTATAAACAATTTTTAAACTACCTGTGTTTTAGTTCACCATATGACTTTAGATTTAAGAACTTTAACTGGAACTATATCCATAAAGTCTTAAAAATCAGAGAGAATAGCACAAAACAAATACAGCTATGAGAAATTATATCGTTGGAATGATTTTATGTCCGACAAAATTCTACTTTAATGTGTGCACTGCAATTATGCCCACATAACATAACCCAAGTAACACTAAAATGCTTTTGTTTTGTGAAAATCATATTTTTCATACTTTTGGAATTACATAAGAATGAGTACATTTAATATTTAATTCCATTTAATTTGGGGTGAATTTAATTAAATTTAATTTTGGGTGAATTATCTCTTTAAAAAAAACTACAAATGACATCAAGCAGCTGGCAGTCCCTCATTGACACATTTCCCCCGGTATGACTCATTTGGACACAGCACATCTCTCTCTGCTTTAAGTGTGGACTAACCTCTAATGTGGTTAAGACTATCTTTGTGACTGAGGAGAAGTAGGTGTCCCACAGGAACTGAGTCTGCTGCCGCAGTGCCAGGATTCTGTCTGAACCCACAGACCTGGTGATAGATGGAACCTGAGACAGAGAGAGAGAGAGAGAGTGAGAGAGTGTATGTGAGAGAGAGAGATGTACTGTATATTTCTATTATCTTATGTTTCCGTGGTTATTAGCAGTTTGTTTAACAGTTCAACATTTGAGCTGTCTCTAATTCAACTCAGCTTTCACCAACTGGGTTTACCACTATGTTTTTATATGTTTAGTAATTTATCAAGATTGCAAATACAGAGTTGGACTTCCTAAATAGTTATTATTTGTCCTGTGTTTCATCTTCAGTTACACTGTGAGAGATTAATAAAACAATCAAATATGACTGACAAACCAGTAAAGAGGTGCGTACTACCGTATTTGAATTGGTATGCTTTAAAGTTGCCAACTGGTTCGAAAAGGGAGTTTAAGCCTCTCAGTCATGACATTTTGTCAGTTCCCTCCAGAAAATAAATGCTTATTTAGCTTTGAAACTGGTGACATTTAAACACTAATATGTCAAAGAGATGGAACACAAAACAACCATTTATAAAATTCACGTATTAATAGAAACACAACATAGCTTTTCATGTAACACCCAAAAGGTTTTCAAACTTTGGTATTTCAATTATTGTATTTATAGTACAATTAGACAAAGATCTTAGAAAAGTTATTTTTATAATATGGCTTATCGCTTAAAATATATTCATTTATCAAGCCCAAGAGCCAAGAGATGTGTGATTGCAGTTGCATATCACATTAGTATAAACAAAAATACACTAAATAGTAAAATACAGCAGAAGCCATAGCAGTTTAAGAAAAAAAACATTGACTGGTTGTATTGGTTGAATAGGTTTTGAGAATAGACTTCAATTCATGCAGTCATTATTCAAAGAGAGTCATGAATCAAGATTGTTGAAATCTTAGAACACACAATAGATCACCTCCAGATGATTACAGTGGTCAAGAGGGAATATATGGAGAAAAGTAAGATAAATATAAGCAAGACCATGAATGTCCTGATTTTGCCAAGTACTATGTGTCCCCAGGTTAACATATTTTGTTGACCCTACAACAACATTGTAATGCAAAAAAATAGTCTTGACTATATCTCTACACCTAAACCTACCCTTACCCATGAGTAACGCTAAAAACAAAGAAAAAGTACAGATGACTGACACCGATGTACTGTACAAGCACCAAACACTGATAAGCCTAAACTTCACAATAACTGTAAACTGTTCAGATTTGATTGGTTAATCACAATGTTGCCCCTGGGTCAACAAAGATGTTGACCCAGAGATGTGTTGCACTTGGCAAAATCAGGTTAGTGCAAGACGATAGAGTATGCAAAAAAAGTGCTGTTGATAAAGAAATTTCGTGAGGAGCACGCATGTAACCGCTTTTCCTAATAAATAATTCCTTAACTTCCACATCTCATTACGCATCCGTCCTCTGCCTCTTTCCTGCCCTTGCTAGGGTTCAAAGAACTGGCGCGGTGTTCGGCGACCTCCCGGCTTGCTCCCTGGACAGGACGCCAAATAAGCTTTAATTGTTTATCATAAAGAAGTGTGAACTCGTGAATTTAAAAATAACATGAGAGGACACAGATAGGCAGTAGACGTTAAATAGAATAGGGTAATGTAACTTACCATTTAGTGTAATTTAACATTTTTAAGCTGAATTTTGAATATACTACAGAAGAAGTCCAAAAAAAGAGCATTACAGAAGTCAAGGCGAGATGTAATAAAGGAGTCAGGAATGTTTTGGACGGCAGGTGATCTAATAATTGGTGTAGCCTTAAGGTCAGTGTTACATAGCTGTGCTGGTGAAGGAGATTGCTGGAGTTGAGGAGTAGCAGCAACTGTCTTTTAATAATAAAGAACTTAGGAACATATCTTTTAACACAAGGAGTAATATTAAACATGAAGTAACATTAACAACAACTGACACTTGAACTCAGGAAACACAGGCATTAATTACACAACATAACGAAGGGAGAACACAACACACCTGGGGAAGACAGCTGGGAGTAAATGAACCAATAATCACATTTAACAGGAAATTCTAAATAAGGAAAAGCATGTGAGAATCAAAGTAAATTAAAACAGGAAGATAATGAAACACAAGACCAAAACAGACAGGAATGTAACAGTCAGATCTGGGGTCAATAGTTATGTTTTTTGTTACACTTGGGGGACTGAAAAGATTTCTGTTTTTGTCAAGTTCAAACTGAGAGAATTGGAGTAAAGCCAGGTCTTTAACTCACTGACACATGACAATAGAGATGCAGTCCAGTGAATATAATCAGTCTGCTAAGCAGTTTATATGTGAATATCTTCAGCATAGCAGTGATAATGAAAACTATGGTGGTAAATAATTTGTCTGAGGGGCATAATAGTAATAATAATAAAAAATAATAGTGGCCCTATTATTGAGCCCTGTGGCACACCTCTTCCGGTGTGAGAATGCTGTGTGCATCTAGCTGCCGCTCCGCACTTGGTTGTTTTTTTTGTTTCTTTGTGATCATCTGTTTTTGCTACTTTACTTAACTTTCAAAAGTTATAAGAGACCTAAACCAACTGTGTCATGCTAAAATATGAAACTATCAATTGTATCTGCAAATGGAGGCTAATTTCTTCTACTGTAATTTGGGGAATAGTAAATTGGCCTTGAATAATTAAGATCTCAGGAGAAAAGTGTGATATCATTTTTATAAAGAGGTTCTAAGAGTACCTCTTGGGATTCATTGCTGCTTCTTTTTTCCCCCTCTTGAGAATTTCAGTAGCATTTAATTAAAGCTCCCAGGACTACAAGTGGTCGTTTAAAAAAAAAAAAAAAAAGAGGAAAAAAAGCATGATTTTCAGTCTGCTGTTAAGAGAAATGATGGAGGGTTTAAAACAAATTACACAGTAATGTGGTCTCATTACTGTACAATAACATTATTATAAAGAATGCTATGAGTTTGTAGTGTCTTGGGGAGAAGTTGTGCACTGATAGTCTGATGCGAGTATGTGAGTGTACCTGCAGTAATAATCTCTCATCTCCAATGATGGCAGCTTTACTCCAGTCAATGACCTCTGAGAAGGGCAGCTCCCATCCGCTACTCAGCAGCACAGGAATACAGGCCGCCTGCAAAACACACACAAACACACGTTGGTTTTTGTGATTTATGGGGTCTCTCGTAGGTGTAATGTATTTATACTGTACAGACTGTGTGTGGTATTGTCCTAAACTGACCCTACACCTAAACCTACCCCTTACAGGAAACTACAGACACTTTTAGATAAAAAAAAAAAATATGTTAGTATAAATTAGTATGTTTTATAAGCCTTTGAATTATGGGGACACTGAAAATGTCCTCATAAATCACCTTCATATTGTAATACCTATGTCATACCTGTGTCATTATACACATTTGTGTCCTCATAAACCACATAAACATGCACACACACACACACACACACACATATCAAATCCTCAGCCCTTTATACAACTGCCACCAAAATCTGTACAACACTTTCACAGTCTTCATTTCTATCGATAATCTGTTCCCAAAGTGTACACTGACAAGGAAGTCAATGGGAACTGAAACTGTGGTTACCAACATTCTTCAAAAACATGTTATTGTGCATTTCACAGAAAACAGAAAATCATGTTTGAAAATACAGATGTAGTATGACAGTACTATTTAATTTTTGGGGAGACAATACTTTGAAAACAAAGAGAGATAAATACTGTAACAAACACTGATTGATTGCTTTTTTTAGTTTACAGTGTTTCTGGTTTGTTACTGGTTTCTTGAAACATATCAGTCACCTATTTTTATGGTCATTTTAACCCTCTAATACTGTAAATTTCTTCCTGTCAGAGTGGGTGGTTCTTTCTATAATAAGCATAACAATTTTGATGACAGAATCTCAACGTCAGACTGACATGATTGGGAATCCTTTTTAAAAAATAAAGCCAAGCAGCATTTTTTTTAAATGTGAAGATTGTCAATGCTTGGCTACTTTCCTTTTTTATTTATATGCCTTGTATAATAATATGGTATTTAAGAGACATGTCCACATTATTCTGTTAAAGCTGTTATAGATATACAGACTACAGGACAGTATGTCTTTATAGCACACTGAAGTCTTTTTAAAAAGATAAATGACAATTCAAAGAAATGTTCCTCCAGATGTACCTTTGTACTTTTTTTATTTGAAGAAGAAGAAGAAGAAAAAAAAAAAAAGGACAAGGACTTTTTTGTTAACTGAACTTTTTGGTGGAGAATATAACTATTAGTCATTTGAAATGCCTGATCCAAAAAAAAACCTCATACAAAAATACTTTCCAAAATGTTGACATGCAGGCTTTTATTTTTTTCTTATGTTAAAAATGTAACATATGATGTTGCTAAAAAAACATTATTTTGTGTATTTGATGTAATGCAATGTGTTCCTTTTCGGGAACTCGCACTGCATCCGGAGACGGTATGGGAACGCCTACTGCGAGATGGCTCTGAATCTGCTTTGCCAACAACCAATGGATGGGCGCGACGTCAGGGCGGTGACGTAAAACCACAGGAAGTATATAAAGCACATGGTGCCTGCCAGCATCAGTTTTCTGCTGTTCAGAACCCGCTCTCTGTGTCTGCAACCAAAATTGTTTGTCTGTGTGAGTGAGATTGTTTGAAAGGTCCTATTTCCCCTCCCTTGAGTGTGTGTGTAAAAGTTTAAAGATTCGAGTTGATAGCAAGTAAAAAAAAAAAAAAAAAACTCATCTAGACCGATTTCCTCCACATTGTTCTCTGTAAATAAAGAGACATGACAAGCGAGGACAAAGGCAGGCTGCAGCCTTTCAGACGGTGCGTGTCTCCGTGCAAGCGCTTTATCACAGTCGGAGACACACACACTCTCTATGTAGCCTGCCTGGGATTGGAGCATGCCGCAGACGCTCTGGCTGGGCCTGTAAGAGCTGCCCACAGTGCGAGCAGCTGCCGCTGCTCCGAGCCCGGAAAGCCCTCTTTGAGGAGGGGGATTTCGTTGGTGAGCCCCGCGGCTCAGGTCCCGCTGCCACCAAGGTGGAACAGACGCTTGCGAGCTATCTGTCCCCCGATGTGGCATAGTCCCTAAACGCTTTCCCCTCCTGGCCTGTTCGGCAACACTGTCAGCAAAGTCATCGACAGGTTTCAGGAAGTGAGGAAGCAGGTGGTGGCGTTCCAGAGGTTCCTCCCTCGCCGCTCTCTAGGTCCTGGGGCTGCTGGGCATGAGCAGTCCCATCCGAGTATCAGCTCCTCACACAGAGAGCCTCCCCGAGGCGGAGTTACAGCTCGAGACGACGCTCTGCTGCTGAGGCCTCTAGACCCAAGACCGACCTTAGAAACATCATTCAGTCTAAGAGGTCCCAGCAGAAAAAGTCCTGGGGCTCAGGACTGAGGGCAGACCCCTCTGGGTTAGAGAGCCAAACATCTTGCTCTCCCCAGTACCCTCGACGTAGCCCGGCCTAAACATCGCCGTAGAGCCGAGCCGCACGTCACCCTTGAGGGGTGCATAAGATGGTTAGATCAAGCTCTCCCTGGCGGCGAGTCGTCAGTAGGCATCGAGCTGTCATCGTCGATAAAACCAGAGGTCAGCCTCGAGCGGCAGATTCCCTTAGTAGACAAGTTAGCAGCTTGGAAAGCTCTTCCGAATGTCTTGCGGTGGGTCCTGCAAGTAATAGTGAGATGTTATTTAATTCAGTTTCAATCTCCTCCGCTGCCCTTCAGCGTTCTCCCCTTCGGCCTAGCTCTTTCGCCCCGAACGTTTATGAAAGTAGTAAATGCAGCCTTAGCTCCGTTACGGCTTCAAGGGATTAACATTTTGAACTACCTAGACGACTGGTTGATATTAGCCCAATCGCAGAGTGAAGTGATCAGGCATTGATATGCGGTCCTCGCTCACATTGAACGATTGGGGCTGAGACTGAACGCCAAGAAAAGTGTGCTCTCTCCGGTTCAGAAGGCCACTTATTTAGGCGTGGTGTGGGATTCAACCACGATGCAGGCACGAATGCAGCAGTCATGAGTGGCCGCTCAGCCCGCGGTCTGTCGAAGGATCTCACATGGCACATCAACTGCCTGGAGATGCTGGCCGTGTTCTTTGCATTGAAACACTTTCTTCCAGACCTCATGAACCATCATGTGTTAGTACGCACCGACAACACAGCAGTGGTCACATACATCAACCACCAGGGGGGTCTGTGATCAAGGCCACTTTACAAACTAGCATGTCAGATCCTCCTGTGAAGTCAGGGAAAGATCCACTCATTAAGAGCAATGTACATTCCTGGTCGGTTGAATGTAGGAGCAGACGTTCTGTCGAGACAGGGGCTGAGGCCTGGGGAATGGATGCTTCACCCAGAAGTGGTAAAGCAGAGGAAGAGATTTTACAGAGCCGAGGTGGACCTCTTTGCCAGTCACCAGAATTCACAATGTCCCCTATGGTTCTCTCTAGCCCCCAATGCAATGGTACAGACCTGGTCGGGGCTGCATCTGTACACTTTTCCCCTGAACTCCCCTGGGAGTTCTGATGAACTTCAGCTCAGCTGCTATCAAGGCTCAAATGGGGCCTGTAGTAGTGCTCTCAGCACTAGAAACAGGTCCCAAGATGGTACAGTGGGCGGCCGTGGAGGACTCAACCCTCTGGCCCCCCTGAGGAACTTGATGACCAGGTAATGCTTACCAACTGATCTCCCGTTTATGGGGTCATGGTTTGCAGTGATAGCAGCCACGTAGACTTTAAGGGTGGAGGGAGACAGCCTTCTCTCCAACCCATGCTGCAGGAATGAAAGCTCGACTCAGGCATCTCTGGGGATCTTCTCATTGAGAAGCACACCACTCGACAAACCGGTTCCACTTCAAAGCACAGGCACATCTCGTGGATGGGGTTCTCGCCAAAGATATGGTGTCAACTACCGGTCTAAGCCAGTCTAATATGAAGTAGCCCCAACTGTGTGACTGCCACTGCTGCTGCCATGTGCCCCAGAAGCCTCTGAAAATATTTCAGTGGGACCGCCGTCCTGCCATTGAACATATTCAAGAAGTTCCACACCGACTGAGCATGTTCCTGCGTGAGGCTGTTAGTTTTAGAATTGAGACACGTAAGCGTCCTTCAGGAACTTAGGAAAAGGAGCAGAACATCTGAAATGCTCAGTGCCAAAGTGAAAAGCTGAATATGAGCTGCACCAGCTGCTCATTTATACTAATTTTGTGATCAGCTGCAGCTAGATTAAATCAGTGCATGCCAATGTTCATTGGCTTGTTTTCATACATTTGAAGTGGATTGGTCTCTCGAAGCGAGAGCCCTAATTTTGTCAGTCATATCCGACATGACTCGAAGTGACCTACTGAAAGGGAACAGAATTTGTGGTGGGTAATAAGGAATTGTCAACACCACAATAATAATCAACATGATAGATTGTTTAATGCTACCAAAATAATATTTGAACTTAAATGTAACTATTGTAACAACTAATAATTTAGTATAATTATTATTATTACTATTTTTAATCAACATCTGTGGTTCATAAGCATGACATTTTGTTATACAAAAGAGCTAATCGTGTTTGTTCTCGAGCAGATGGAACAATTTGTAATGAAAAGTAAATTTAAATAAACAAGAAAAATAATTACACATATCCTAAAATTTGTGCTTCATTAAAATGAGAGATTTGTATAACTGGGCTTCAGGGAGGCAGGTAGAATTTTGGTTTATAAATTCAATGTCCAGCATTCAGAGGTGACAGTCAGATTGAAGACTTAGGGAGGTTTTTGCCAGATATCAGGAGTGAAGCAGAGACCACAGCTTTGGTAATCCCACCTGACCTTTCACACATGCACACACACGCACACACTCCTGACTGCACTTCCTCCATGTTTAAATGGAGATGGTTTACAACAGAAGGACTGCCCTACATGCACCAGCATCTAAAAGCCTTTTGATGTCTCTTTTAAAAGTGCTCCCATCAGAGAGCACAACATAGGGAGCCTCACACAACTGCTGGAGAGATGTGAAACATACTGAGGAAAGTCAAACACCCTGTCTCTACCTCCCATTCCTGACTGACAAATATCAGTTTTGACATGCTACACACGAGACAGTCAGCATAGGGACACATTTTTATTAATCCAATTACTGATTTTATGCAACTCTTAATGCATTTTATGCAACTTATAGGATGGAAGGTGACACTCATAATTATCAGATGCTTTTCAAAAATTAAATAACACATCATTCAAGTGCTATAAACATTAGGGCTGCACAAGTTCTAATCCACTTATGATAGTCCACATTCTTCCTTTGTTTCTTCTGCATGTTGTCTTAAGGCTTTGTTAAGAGTACTCTTGTAATCGTAGTTTTAGTTGATAATACCATTATTACAACATTTTAAAATATTAAAATATCATTACTGTCACACTGTCCACACCTGTCTCTCTGTTCTGCTCATTCATGTGTTCCTTTGTTTACATTGTGCCATGTGCTCTGTGCCTTATGTTTACCATTTGTATCCTCGTGTTCTCCCTCGTTTGTGACTCTGCCCCGCTCTTTAGTGTTCACTCCCTGCCAGCCGTGTGTGTCCAGGTGTTCCCCATTATACTTTGATTATGTCTTGTATTTTAAACCATGTCTTCTTCAATGCCCAGTTGTTTGTCGTTAACGTTTCATGTCCGCTTGTGTTTTGTTTGCATTGGTTTTGCGTGTTCTTCAGCCTTGATGTCTTTGTGTCCTGGAATAAATGTTCACATATCGATTGAACCTTCTGCCTTTGAATCCCTTGTTCACCATTGGGAAGCGAAAGAGCAATGTGACTGCAGCGACAGTGATACAGAATGACAGATCACAATGGAAATGGCGTTTTGTGGAGAGCTTGTTGAGCTAATTCACCTTCATCCAGGATGCTGAGGTACCAGATTTCGCCGGGCTGCCCTGGAAATCAGCGCTCTTTTTATCCTTCATGACCTTCCGATTACGAGAGGGATTTCGGTCAGCTTCCGTCACCACTGCACCTCACGCGCACACAAACTCACTTACCGGCACCACCAGCAAAAACACATTCATTTCCAAGGACATCAATCCGCTATTTCTGCCCCGTGTTCCATCATCTACTGCCACGGACACTGATCCGTTATTATGGCTCTGCAGGCCCTTACAGACTGAGCCGGAAACGCTGAATCCCGATCCAGTGCCGGTCCCTGTTCCAGTTCCAGGTTTTCGGCCGGAAGTGCCGATCTCAGTTCCAGTTCTTGATTTACGGCGGGGAGTGCCAATTCCAGTTCCAGATTTTCTGTCAGCTGAGCCTGTAAGTGACTGTGATTTCTTATGGCTTGAGCCAACAGAGCATTTAAATGACTGTGATTTACTATTGCCTGAACCACCAGAACCTTTGAATAACAGTGATTTCTTATGGCTGGAAACACTAGAGACCTGTGAACTTTTTCCCTGCCCAGAAGCGGCCATGGAGTTCTCTGAACTGATGTTTTACCCTGAGCCTGTCCCTGAATTCACTGACTTTTCTCTGTACACAGAACCTGATCCTGGAGCTATCATCCTCTCACCCGAACCTGCTCCGGTTGCTGGGACTACTCATCCTGAGCCAGTTTCAGGTACGAGCTCAGTCAATAAAGGCCAACACTAACCTGTTTGTGCCCCTCTATTCAGTTCAGTTTCCTGATCCGCCCAGGAGGGCTTCTTCACTGTCTGGACAGCCCTGGTGGGCTTCATCTTTGCTGTCTAGTCAGCTCGGGAGGGCTTCTTCGCTGTCTGGTCAATACGGGAGGGCATCCTCGCTGCCTGGTCGGCCCTGGAGGTCATATCTTCCGCCTGATCCGCCTAAGTGGGCTTCCCCGCTTATTGGGGGTGTCTCAGCTGTCTGCACTGCCCCCCTTAAAGACTTTTGTTGTTGCCCGTGCGTCTGGAAGCCGCGCATAGGGGGAGGGCTCTGTCACACCGTCCTGTATTCACCTGTCTCTATGTTCTGCTCATCCATGTGTTCCTTTGTTTACATTGTGCCATGTGCTCCGTGCCTTATGTTTACCTTTTGTATGCTCGTGTTTGCACTCGTTCGTGACTCCGCCCCGCTGTTTAGTGTTCACTCCCTGCCAGCCGTGTGTGTCCAGGTGTTCCCCAGTATCCTTTGATTGTGTCTTGTATTTAAACCGTGTCTTCTTCAATGCCCAGTTGTCTGTCGTTAACATTAACGTCACGCCCGCTTGTGTTTTGTCTGCATTGGTTTTGTGTGTTCTTCAGCCTTGATGTCTTTGTGTCCTAGAATAAAGGTTCACGTATCGATTGAACCTTCTGCATTTGAGTCCCTTGTTCACCATTGAGAAGTGAAAGCGCAGCGACAGCATTACAATTAAATTTTTATTTATTTTTTCAATTTAAAGAAACCAATCCAATAAATACCTGATATTTGAGGCTTTGTACGATAAAAAAGTAATAGACGTATTTCAGCTTATTTAAAAAACAAAAAAACAAAACACAAAAACAATTGTATAAACATCATTAAATATAAATTGTGTTAATCATAAGAAATTCTACTAACTACAATTTTAAGCAAATAATCAACATGAATATTATGTTTTTTATTTTTAATTCACACTGACAAATTAATCTTTTCAAAATAAGTTTTAAACCGATTTTTACATTTTATGGACATTCTTTCTTTTATAAAGCCATTTTTCCAAAAGTGTCCATTATCTCTTAAGTCAAATTCTTCCATTTAATCAGTAAAATTGTATTATTAACATTAGAAAAGACATTAGGGTTGTTACCAAACAAATGAAAATTCTCAAGTTAACACAGAAGCTGCATCTGAAGTGAAATTTTTGATGTATTTACACACTTTTTAATGCAAGACATAAATGCATTGAACTGCAATCACAATCCAGATAGCAACAGAGTGTGGGCCAAGTCTGGCTTACTTTAGGCACCTCTGGCTTAATTCTTGCTCATTTATTTTCTCAGACTACTGCGGAATACCATTTGGCTGAGCTCTGGCTGGAGTCTGGCCAACCAAAAAAGAAAAAAGAAAATATTCGGCTGAGATCTGGGTGAGTTTTGGTTAGCCGAAGAGTAAATAAAAGATCTTTGGCATGAATGTTATTTAGAGTAAAACAGAATTGTGTAAGACGTGTCTTCCTAAGTGTTTATTGTCACGACAACCGCCAACTGCCACGTGACAACTAGTACGTTTCGTTTTAAAACAACTATTCTGGCATTTTCTACCCTCGAAAACAGACATTTTTGAAAATGCTGCAGAACCTCTTTTAGTTTAAAAACTGGTAGGTTTAATGCCAGTGTAAGGATTGTTTTCATTCTAAAACGCCGTTTTAAAACAAGTGTAAATGGGGCCTAATTTTACATGCAAGAACAGCTTTTGTCATTATCTTATGTGTAGCCTGTTTGATTTTATCAGACAACAATTCAATTATAAATCTGAATTTTTGTGCATCTTAGAAGGTAGAGCTGGTTATGTAGTTTTAATAAGTCACTATTCAGTCACTATTTCATATTCATCCCATTTTATGACAACAGCAACAGTATCAATAAATACAGATTCATTGATAATTTAGCTGCATCAAAATACAGTACAGTATGTGCACACAGAGAAGCGAAAATGTAGCCTTAACAAGGTTGTGTTTAAATATAATAACTAAGTAATAATAATTTTATACTTCTGTTCTTGCGTCTCAACTGTAAATCAATTGCTATTTCATGGTCTGCAGCATAAAAGAATAAAAGTGACTGCTAAATGAATAAATGTTGATGAAAGAATCCCATAATAATATGTACATGAAAAATGTAGAAACACTGGACATAACTATGTGGCACCAATGTGCAGCAGCAAATAACAGTAAATGTATGCATATATAGGGCCCCATTCCTATTTTTGCCTGAGGCCCCAAATTCACTAAATCTGGACTACTTTTCTCAGAGCGCTCCACGAGACAACCAAACATGCAAAACCCTCCCACCCGAGGATCTGGAAGCTGCGCAGCAGTCAGCCAGCCAGCCAATCACATTTACCAAAACAGACTGGAGAAGAAATTCAAACTGCCATGCGAGTTCCGTTCAAGTGTAATAACGCAACACAGACTCACAACCAATTTGTATGTATTGACATGAGGTGACAAATTCATGCTAATTCATACGACTTCACTCATACGATTTTGTATGATTTGTCTAATAACCCGTGACGGGTAGGTTTAGGGGCGGGATGTTGATCCAGGCACATCTTGTACTTGTTGAAATCACACTCACCAAAGTGCCCCCATTACACCATTGGTTGCTAATATGGTCTCTTAAAACAGGTTTACATGTATGCAAGGTCAAAAAAGACTTTAGTTTTCTCCAAAAATAGATTAAATTTTACCCCATTTCTAGATGATTCATAAACGACTCGTGTGAAGCAGTCTGAAGAATCAGTCTGTCTAAACACCTCCTTTCCATGAGCCCTCACTGCTGTGATTGGTCAGATGGCGCATTCCTTTATAATTGGTCTTCCGCTAGTGTGTAGCGCTTCTGCTAGTGCTAGTAGTGCCAGCGTGTGTTGGAAAATGAAACGGCCATTGCCATAACTGAATGACAGAGCAGGAATAGAGCGTCTTCTTGACATGATGTAATCCACGTGGAAACTGTACTGTGGGCAGGCAAGTTGTTCTCGATGTAGAACGTGCGCGGACATAATGCAAATATGTTACTTCGTAACATGTGGCCGTAACAGGAAAAGATTTGAATTGCTGACGACTCGTTTTTTTTTTTTTTCTAGACAAAAACGTAATTTATCATGCACTGTCGGCATCACACACTGAAGATCATATTTGAAATGGCATGATAGGGGCACTTAACTCTTTTCTGTTTTTTGATTTTATTTGTTTATATGTTGGCCTACTACAATTATTCCTATTTAAAGTGCATAACTTAAAACATGTGGTCTTACAGTGATTGAAGAAAATGTGAACGAGGCAGTGGCGGTTTTTGGCATGGGCGAACGGGGCGGCCGCCCAGGGCGGCATTTTTTCATGTCACGTGGGGGGCGGCAC
>JAUMHQ010000083.1:2455365-2465877 GCA_032361165.1 Enteromius paludinosus
GAGAGTTATATCTGTAGAAAGCTTGATATGTGTACTATTACACTAAGATAGTCTAATCGAAAACAAATATTCTGTGAAAAGTAATTCATATGAAACCAGCACAATGTCCAGTCTTTAGCGTCTCCTTCATTATCTCTTAATGCAACCACGCCCCAGCGCCGCGCGCGCGCACAATAGATATGATAATCATATCTTCATGCTGAGAAGAACAAGACAGATTTCACCTCAGAAAAAGACATGCTGTGATAAATAAATACCTCAAGAAGACGCGCTCAGAGGAATAAACTTCGGATTAATGTTACATTAGACAAGAAGAATGCAGACTCGAGCGAGTCACGGAGTGACCATCATAATGAGTGAGTAATGCTTATTTCTTGTATTAGTTTGCTTATTATTGTTGCTTAAACGTGAACAAATTTGATGTTTGTGTGTGTGGGCATATACTGATATTAGCATGCTCACAGATGTTTTGTTGTTTGTTTTTTAGTGATCAGAATCACAGCAGCAAAGAGTCCTGTCTCCTCACGCCGATGACCTCTTGGAGCGTTGACATTTACTATCTACAATATTCTATGGTAAAACAAGCTTTTATTTTTCTTGAAAAGAAGCAGCAAACATTTAAATATTAGGTATTATGTGGAGGTTTCACTTGTTGAACAGAATCTGTTTTCAGGATTGACTCAAAGTCTGTTCACATCTCTGTAGCTAGATCAGTGTGCTCAATAATGTGTCTTTGACCTTTATATTGTATATTTTAAGTATACTGTGTTTTAAATAAAATACAAATCATTTAAAAAAAAAAAAATTCTCTCACGTCCTCACATTATTTCTAACCTGCTTCAGTGACAGTCACTAATGGGCCATTAGGGGAGGGGTCTTTGTCTCTTCAGATGAGAATCACTGAATATTAATGGTCATTCTCACACCCTCGCATACAGGCTTTCAGGCTCAAAACATGTCTTTTAAAATTTAAAACACTATATTGTTTTCTCTGAGTAAGTGGAATAATTTTCACATCGTTCTAAAGTACATATTCTAGTCTAATACACTGGTTACTTACTTATTATATTAAGTATTAATATTAAGTATGTGTTTTATGGCCTTATTTCAGCTAGTTTTATTTTCACAAAACCTGCTAACCATGCATAATATTTTTTTCCTAAAATATGTTATGAGTAGCTGAAAAAAAGCACAAATATAAGAGCATGTCAAAACATCTCATGGGCCCCAAAATCACCTTAGACCCCAGAGGTTTAAACACTGGAGTACCATAGGGCTGTGTGATGAGCCCAATCCTCTACTCCCTTTTCACCCATGAGAGCAAAAGAGAGACCAAAAGACCAAAGAGCTGATTGTAGACCACCAACAGATCAAGAAAGACCACACACACACACTCCCATCTGCATAGATGGGGCAAAAGTGCAACGTGTGACCAGCTTCAAGTTCCTTGGTGTTCATCTCTCTGATGATCTTTCCTGGACAATCAATTCCTCATCACTGGCCAAAAAGGCAGAACAGTGCCTTTACTTCCTAAAGGAAGCACACTTGCCCCCGACATTCTGCTGAACTTTAACCGCTGCGCTATTGAGAGCGAACTGCTTCACAGTGTGGTATGGAAACTGCACTGTTTCAGACCAGAAAGCCCTTCAGCGGGTGGTGGAAACTGCCAAATACATCATTGGTACTGGGCTACCTTCTATCAAAGACATCTACCACAAATGCTGCCTAAAGAGAGTGAGAAGTAACATCAAAGTCTCTTCTCACCCCAATCACAAACTGTTCTCTCTTCTCCCATCGGCACAACGTTACAGGACACTTCGCTGTCGCACCAGTAGACTCAGAAACAGTTTATTTCCCTCAGCTGTCGGGCTACTGAATTCCAATTTCAGGCACTGAGCACTACCCAGTCTTAAAAAAAGTTCCTACCTTGTCTGTATTTTGCACATTGTATTTTGCACATCACCTTGTACCTTTCTACTTCTTTAATTGAGCAGGTCTCTACTCTACTATAATACCTCATATTGCACTAGTTGCCATAAAGTGTGATGTATATACTCATATGTATAACTAATAGATATATTTATTTATACATTCTGTATTTGCACTTTCTGGTAAGATGCTATCTGTAACGATCCGCTGGTGTTGTCGTCTCAGCGACACGGAGAGACCCTGACACAGAAGCTCAGTCAAAGTGAACATTTAATGTAAAAGACCAGGATACGGGAATGGCTGACGAAGGTGCAAAGACCCACGCAGACAAACAACATTACTTTAATGACAGATAGGGCATAAAATAAATACAAGGATTAATCAAGACAAAACACAATACACCTGGTAAGCACGGCATGAAACACTGATGGCAGGGGCGGGGTTACAGATGAGGCAGAACACGAGGGAAGGGAATGTAAACAAATGGAAATTAAACATGATGGATCAGGATCCTCGGCAGGCCATGGCGGATCAGGCCACGGCGGATCAGGATCCTTGGCAAGCCATGGTGGATTGGGCATGGCGATCAGGATCTTCGGCAGGCCATGGTGGATCAGGATCCTTGGCAGGCTCTGGCAGATCTGGCCACGGCGGATCAGCATCATTGGCAGGCTCTGGTGGATCTGGCAATGCCAGACCAGGATCACTGGCAGGTTCTGGCAGATCAGGCAATGGCAGATCTGGATCACTGGTAGGCCCTGGCAGATCAGGATCACTGGCAGGTTCTGGAGTGTCAGGCCACGGCGGATTTATCCCTGTCCCACCCCTCCCCATCATGAGCCAGGTACTTTTTTCCTCTTTTTTTCCGACTCTTGACACGGCTCTTCGGACCGTGATTTGGGGCTGTCACCTGACTGATGCGGACTGGGAACCACGAGGATTTCATACTGCACTCATGGCCGCGAAACCGAAACCAAAACTGGCATGTCACACGGCTCCTCGGATCTTGATTCGGGGCTGATACATGGCTGATGCGGACTAGGAACTGCAAGGATTTCACACGGAACTCCTGGCCGTGAAACCGAAACTGGCATGTCGCACGACTCCTCAGACCGTGATTCAGGGGCTGAGACTTCGCTGATGCGGACTTGGAACTGCAGAAATAGTTTCTGGCCTAGATTTATCTCCACACTCCTCTTCTCGAGTGTGAAGTTGCGGATTGGGATCCGCTGGGATTTCGGACTGTATTGTAGCCCGTGAAGGTGGACTAGAGTCCGTGGAGATGTGTGCATTATTGCATTTGCATTTGTGGATAAAAATAGCATTCTTTTGTGCAGATCAAAAATCCACATTACCTCATTCATGCTTACAGGCCAGAACATTCTATTAATTAATGTGAGAACTGATGTTTTTTTAGTTTTTTTTTACTTATTAAGCATCTTCATATAGCCCTCCAGGTATCATGAGATCACTTTGCATGTTCGTGGTACTGAATTTCTTCTCTTACTAGACATTGCTGTTAATTTAACTGGGTTTTACTGTTGAAGAATAAAGTAGAAAGTTAAGATCAAAGTCCTTTTGTGTTCTAGCCTGTATGCACAGGCTATTTTTATGCACAAATTCATGACAATTTATGTACTCTGGATTTAACCAAAGCTGATAGTAAAGACTTTCTTTCACATGATCTTGTGTAATAAATCATAAATCATGATGAGGTACCCATCTTAGTTAATGTCTTAACTCTGTGTGTAGTTCATCCATGAAGTCATGAATGAAAGACTCTGAAGTCATGTTAGTGCAAGTAGTAAGGCATAATTCATGAATTAATTTATGCATGAATTCATAGTAATTCATGTACCCAATTCATGCAAAGTGTTATCAATATTTTTGATATATTCAATTAAATTTATCAAACTATGTAACCTTATAATATTATAATATAATATTCCAAATGCATATTCATTTATAATGCTATGTATTATTCAAACTCTCTGTTTATTTTGGCAGTAAGTTATTAATATTTTCAGCTGAAGTTTCATCTCATGCATGCATTCTACATCACTGCCCAAAGGGGTTATTGATTTGCATGCTTTTCTCAAACTTCACTGTGCACACAACAGCTGAACACCTCAAATTAGATTAAAATGATTGCTTAATTAGTATCACAAACATAAAAATTTAATACAATGCTCAGAAGTTATGATGGCAGGGACAGTGAACTGTAATTTTTCCATGAAAGGATGTGACTTTTTACTGCATCATTAGTTGATTCTACTACTAAAGTAACAAAAAAAAAGGAGAATACAATTAATGAATAACTAGAGAGAGAGAGAGAGAGAGAGAGAGAGAGAGGTGGTTATTAATAGTTCTCTTCACCTCTCCTCTTCAATATAAGAATCTTCTCTGGGTGTTTTTGAAATGATGACAGAATGTCAATATCAATAACCTTTATGTCTGGGTAGTGCAACCTCAGGGCTCCAAACGGCTGAGCCCTAAAAACATTCAGGCCAATCAAAAACACCTGTTATGAAAGGAAGCATGGCGTGACAGAGTTTTAGACAAGCAAACTTCAGAGTCACCAACCTGCAGGGCTTCTAGAAAGCGGAAGGACCCAAGCCGCCTTCCACGAGGAACAAGGCAAAAACTGGAGTTGTGTAGCAGCTCCTGATAATCAAACCTGTGCACACAAACATAAACACAGCATTTCAGAAAACATTGGATGCTGCCCATTAAAAATTCATACAAAGACATCTTGCTTGACATTTGTTCAATTTCACTTTCATGAATTGTTACTTTAAGTTTTAACCTTCAAAATTATGAGACTGATTTACATACACACACATGCATACTGTATACATTTACACCAAATGCACACACAAGTGGCCAAAAGTGGGTGGGGCTAATGGTAAATCACCAATCAGCAATCATTCACCAGCATGTCCACATGATTCATCTTTTGACATAACTATATATATATATGTGTGTGTATATATACTGTTTTTCTGACTTACAGCCAAATCTCAGCTGTGCTTATTTCGGTACAATAGCACTCCTATCAATTTGGCATTACTTTAATTAGCCAGACTGGAGGGTTAATATAATATAAGACCATGTGATCACAGGTGTAGGCGGCTATTTACAATGAGGCAGGTCATCCAATCATATCCTAGAGTCTGATGTGTATTTTTATATTTGTTCCAGCATATTATATTAGTATGACACAATAAACATACTGGGAGAGAAAAATCAAGATTAAGCTGAAGATAGAGAGATGGCAGAGAGCAATCCTGTTATTTGCTTTCTCCTTCTGTTCTGACAGTCAGCCTTAATCTGTCTAGAGCTCACTCTCCTCTGTTTAATTCTCTTATAATTACTGCCCCACTCTCTTTTATCTCCCTTTCTTTCTTTTATTATCACCATCCTGCATCAGCCATCCAGCCAATAAATGGAAAATATTGTTCTTCTTGTGTACTTATTTTTCTCTTTCTGCTCATGTGAAGCAGGGTTCACAACAAGGAAAAAAAATCACAAGTTTAACAATCTAACTCAAAATATGGGTTATGAAATGTTCATGTTTTAGTATGACTAAAAACACCTCCATTGCATTTATGTTTACCTCATTTGCTCAGCAACTGCAAAAAGATTAACTCAGCGATTTTCACACTCATTTGCATTCATTTATTAAAAATTAAGATATCTGAAGTACTTTCAGAAATAGAAATCACAAATACAAGAGGCTAGAAGAATACTTAGGCAGTGTGTTGCTAAGCATATGTCACTGACTGCTTTTGAACTCATGTTTGATTTTATCAAAATCAATTGGAGGACAGCATTAAAAATGATCGACAGGTCAGATCTGACAGTCCTGCTCTATAGCTTGCTCTCAGAGGATTATTCAGGAGCTATAAACACAATCTGTCTCTGTCATTCAGGTATATGACTGCATTACTGATAGCCCCACACTAACACACCTACACACATCCCTACTTATACATGCACACACATACTGTAAACTCAAAATACATTGAAACATTTGATTTGGTTTCTCAAAGATACTGCCAAAAAGCTCTGTGTGCCGGTGGGTGGAAATCCAATCTCTTCTCAGTTGTGTTATGTGCAGCACTTCCCTCAGTCAACAAACCTCACAAGATCTCTGATCACAACAATTCTCCACAACTTGTAAGAATAAGGGTCTAGACATCTGAGATTGCTTGCCCTGCAAGTTTGTGCTGAAACGGTTGCTGCTAGAAGCAGCAGAGTTGTAAGAATCACTTTGGGACTCGTTTTCTCAAAGATCAAACCTCCTGGCCTCTTGCTGTATTGAATAAGGGTCTCCAACAAAAAGATTGGACACAAACTTTTGCTAGACTGGAAATGCTGTAACATTCTCTCTCATTCTCAGAAAAGGGAGTTGTCAATTAATTGTAGCATAACATTGGAGTCAAATTAATTTCATGGTGTTATTAAGACCAGAAGGATTGCCTCAGTTGAAAATGTTACCTTTTGCCAAAGTTACTTTAGAGCATATACTGTCTTTATTTTTTGTCCAACATTTATTTAACCATACGGTATTTCTACTGGCATGTTAAATTAGCAGTCTAAAAACAACATAATATTTCATAACAATGGGATCCCCCGTTATACCCACTAGCTGCACCACCGTCAAGGATGGTGAAGGAGGAAGAGCCACCTGAATGGTTTCTAGCAGTAAAATGTGCTGTCCACGTCCCGGGGAGCTCCTCATGCACCTCAGAGTAGAAAGGTACCAGGGTGGGGCCCTGAGAACATGCACGGGCTAGCCACTAATCCTCGAAGCAGGAGAGGGACCTGAACATTGACACTCTTGGCTCCGAAGAAAGAAGCTGAATATGTGCTGCACCAGCTGCTCATTTATACTTACACTGTGATCAGCTGTAGCTAAATGCAATCAGTGCATGCCAATGTTCATTGGCTTGTTTTAATACAATTTCCCGAAGTGAGAATCTAAATTTCGTCTGTCATATCCGACATGACTGAGAGTAACCGACTGAAAGGGAACCTTTGCTTGGACAACATGAAGTGAGAAATACAAAGTAGTCTAATGTTCTGAACAATGCTGGAAAAGCAATTTTAATACAGTATTTAATACAAGCTATTTTAATACAGTATTTAATAAAAGCTATTTTAATACAGTATTTAATACAAGCTATTTTAATACAGTAATGGCAACGTCTTAATTAAATGTGAGTTAATTCATAGCTATCAAATTACAACAAATCTTTCAGAATTCTGTGTGCTGTATATGATTTGTTACCTTTTTAGGTCCAGGTTTTCCTGGTTTGAAGTGCACTAGTACAATATTCATGCTATTTTCTTTATAAATGTTTTTATTTGTTTATATTTGACTTTAGTTGTTTTTTATTGTACATATTTTGTACGTAGCCAGATAAAATGTTATGATTATTTACTTGTGTTGTTTCAAATATGCATACTTAAATGATTTTTAGGGGTTTCAGATAAACACTGAAAATAACGGCGTGTGTTAATCTCCACATTTACAATGAACTCTCAAAAATAGCTAGCGTTTATTTATACCCACAGAGTCAGAACAGGCAGAGTCAAGGTAACGGTGAACGTGAACATCAAAGGCTGAGACATAAGAAGAATCCAGAGTGCATAGCCTGGGTCGGTAACGATAAATCCAAACAACAAGACACAGAAACGCCCTCCAGGGCGGGGCAGGCGATTGCAGTGCCCTCCGGGGCAATGCAGACAAAGACCTCGACCTCCTAGTCCGAACAGTGGAGAAGTCCACCTGGGCTCACCAGACCACAACAGTGCCCTCCTGGGCCGAACAGTCAATAATAATGCCCTCCTGGGCCGGCCAGACAATGAAAGCGCCCTCCGAGACTGAACAGCCTGAGCTAGCACCCTTCTAGACTGACCAGACAGTGATAGCACCCTCTGAGACCAAACAGACTGACATAGCACCCTTTTGGGCTGGCCTGACTGTGATAACGCCCTCCTAGACTGTATAGGCAGTGAAAGCGCCCTCTTGTACCCTCTGGACCGTGACCCAGAGACAGGGCCATCGCCAGAAAATCTTGAATGGGGGGGCATTTCGTTTTCATGGGGGGCACACTTTATGATCTCAGAAATAGACATTCACCAAAAGAAAAACAACCTAAATTTATTGTTATTTAAATCGATCAACTTCTATAATAAAACCAATAGTCTTTGATGATCTGTTGACTTTAAGTGCCATATCCATTTAAAATTTAAATTGCAACAAGTAGCCCTCAATGGATCGGAAAAAAATGAGTCAAAAATAATCTATGCATTAAGAATATGACTCGCAATTAAAGCTTTTTAAATTCAAATTCCAACAACTACTGTAGGCTATATAAAACTACAAATCATAAAATAAAACACGAATTATAGACTAATGGCATTCATAATAAAGATTAGAAAAGTCTTGCCAAAACTAATGTATTTAAAAAGAAACTGAAACGCACCATAAGCCTATTCAGCACAAATAACTGGGGGGCGACGGGCCTTCACGGGTTGAGCAGCCACAATTGAGGCCCCAGGAGGTTCTACGGCTGAAACCGACATCTCCAGGGGTAGTGCAGCCGTAAGTGGACCCGATGGAATCCGGAGGTTCTGGCCATGGAACCTCACAGTTATCATGGGACTCAGGTATAACGTTAGCCTCAGCAGGCTCTGGAAAGCTAGGCAACAGTGTACCAGGATCACAGACCGAGTCTGGTGGATCAGGCCACACTGAATCCGGATTACAGACTGCTTCTGGCGGATCCGGCCATATTGAATCCGGATCACAGACCGGGTCTGGCGTCTACACAAAACCCAAATTGCAGACCGACATCACTGGACACGGCTCCTCGTACCGTGTAACGGGGTTAGGACCCGTTATTTGTGGGCTAGAAACCTTAAAAACCTCCTCGGACGGGACCACCGGGACCGACTGGGTCTCAAACAGCTCTTCTGGCTGTGCAACCGAATCTGACTGGACAACACACAGCCCCTCTCGCTGTGACGTGATGTGATGTTGGAACCCATCACTAGTGGATCAGGGAAAACATGAACCAACTGAGAATTATACAGCACTCCTGGCCGGTACCGACTGGACTTTAAACTGCACCTTTGGCTTTAACACCGGGACCAACTGAACACCGCACAGCCCCTCTCGCTGTAATACGGTGTTGGGGTCCATCACTAGCATGTCGGGAGTCGCTAGGATGGGTGGAAGTGGCTGGTGTTTAACGCTGCTGGATCCTTTATGGCTCGTCAATCTGTCATGAGTGAGATGCGGGAAACGTGCAGATCCATTTGCTAGCGTTTATTTATACCCACAGAGTCAGAACAGGCAGAGTCGAGGCAACGGCGAACGTGAACATCAAAGGCTGAGACATAAGAATAATCCAGAGTGCATAGCATGGGTCAGCAACAATAAATCCAAACAAAGAGACACAGGGAAACACGGAGAGACATGAATGGCTTGACAAGGGGGGAAAACACAGGTACATCCAACATTGACGAGCGAATTCACACACAGAAAACCGGATCTTAAATACACATAAGAATTAGGTCAGTGGGTGGAGATAGAATCAACAACTATGGCAACATACAAGGGGGTGGAGACATGAGTTCATTGATAAGAAAGTCCAGGCATGAAATGGAGACAAAAAACACAGACACAGTTCATGGATGGCTGGAGTGTCATCCAAAGCTGGACTGAGACATCCAGCTGACCGTGACAATAGCTAATTGGTTCATTCAACAAAACTATGACACATATTTGCACACATACTGTTTTTCTCTGATCTGACACTGAGTGAACTTTAATGGCAAGTCTAGTGTTGACTAAAATCACATCAGTTTCATCCATCTTGTAATGTAAAATAACCACAAAAATGCACAGTAACTTATCAATCTTCCTCTGTGTATTCTATTCTTATCAGGCACAGAAGTGGCAGCCGTGGCCTTGAGAAGCACTTCTCAATAAGGCAGAGGAACGTGATATATATTCAGTTTCAAACACTAAGACACCATTACAAATTCAGGCGCACCTGAATGCTTACATTCTCTGCAGCTGTATTTCACATACATTGATAAAGTAGCTATGGATTTTTTCTGTGCGACTTCTCCACACTATGACCTGCGTACTGAATAAAACTACCTGAGAAAAATGAAAAAAATAACTAGGACTGACCATTGCATTAAAACACTGAATCTATTATATATAATATGAACTAGATTTTAACACCACATTTGAAATGATCGACCATAACATTTTTTTGAAAAGAGTTATGTTGGCATGCATTGGCATGGTTCAGATCACACTTATCTGACCACCATCGATTCGAGGCAGTGGACGAAAAGGTATCATACCAATCCCAAGTTTAGTATGAAGTACCCCAAGGCTCAGTACTAGGACCATTGCTTTTCACGCTTTACAAGTTACCCTTGGGAGATATTATTGGGCGAGTTCTTATTGCATTATAGTCTGCCTGTCTGCTTGCTGTTTGAGAGTGTGGTGTGTTTGTAGCTACATAGCTTTGTATTTCTATCTAATTTTAGCTC
>JAUMHQ010000083.1:2489419-2504138 GCA_032361165.1 Enteromius paludinosus
TTCTTTCTTTCTTTCTTTCTTTCTTTCTTTCTTTCTTTCTTTCTTTCTATCTATTATTTTGTGTGTCATTATTTTGACATTAATATATGAAAGTAATTTTTTTCTTCTAATCTGTCACTACCTTTTTGCCTTTCAGTATCAGACTGAAATTCCCTGTCCTCCTTCTCTCTCTCTCTCTATCCCTATCCCTAAACTGTGTGACCTAAAGGTTTTCTTTCACATTACTTTTTTTTTTTCCAGGACTTTTATAATGTGTTTCAGTGCCTGAGGTCTGAAACAAATGATCATAATGCATTACAGAGAAACATAGTGAGAGAGAATGTGTGTATATGTGTGCATTTAGGTGCGTACAGTATATGTGTGCCCCAGCTACCATATTCATACCTTCCATTTATAATACTCATACAGCTATAAAAGCACCTCCAGGACTAAACTGAGACCAGAGAGAAACATGTACATATTATTACCAGTCTTATTTCCAGTGCTTTAGGTTATTGATTCAATTTTAAAATGGCATTATAAATGAGTAATGTGTTCCATTCTGAAAGAAAGTGATTTTGGAATGATGTTTAAATGCATTATTGGAAAATTTCACAGTTGGAATGGAGTGCTCTAACGGTCAAATTAAAAAACTTTTTTTGAAATTAATTTTATTTAAATTTAAATGTTGAACCCATACATTATATTATTTAGTTGTCTCAAATGCTTAATCGTGATTAATCGCATATTTTTAATTTTTTAATTAAGTATATATTAATACACACCTGCATGTATACAGTTGTGGTCAAAAGTTTACATACACTTGTAAAAGAACATAATATCATGGCTCTTTTGAGACTTCAGCGTTGGTTACATGATCGAGTTCTGAGATGGGCATGGCACCGTGGCACACTCTGGATTGGTGTTTCCCCGCAGGGTCTCGGCCTATTTCGCAGTGGTCCGACCCTGCCTTCCTACGGGCGGGAGTGCCCCTAGGACAGGTGTCCAGACATGTCGTGGTCAACACGGATGCCTCCTCCATGGGCTGGGGGGCTGTATGCAACGGGCAGGCAGCTTTGGGCCCCTGGACAGGCGTCCCACTGCTTTCCATATCAACTGCCTCGAGTTGTTAGCCATGTTTCTGGCCCTGCATCGCTTTCCACAGATGCTGTGCCACAAGCACGTGCTGGTCCGGACGGAAAACATGGCGTTCATAGCATACATTAACAGACAAGGTGGTCTACGCTCCTGCCACATGTCACAACTCGCCCACCATCTTCTCCTGTGGAGTCAAATGCGGTTGAAATCGCTGCGCGCTGTTTACATTCCAGGGACACACAATCGTGCAGCCAACCAGTTCTCATGGCAGCCACCCTCCCTGGAGAATGCACTGGCACACAGCTGTCTCCCTACAAGGCCTGCGGCAGGTCCCATTCGAGCCCCGTCAGTCAGTGGATCTAAAATATCTAACACTGAAAACAGTGCTTCTGACTGCATTGGCCTCCATCAAGAGGGTGGGGGACCTACAAGCCTTCTCTGTCGGAGCAGAGGCTGTGTCCTCCCGTGTCTCCACTGAAGACAGCAGGTGAGCAGGACAGGCAGGGTAGCTGGTGTCGGCTTGCTGCGCCATTCCCATGGGATCCGAGCGCTTCCGCAGTGTTCCCCTTTGAGTAGGCGAACCTGGGTCCTCCTGCCCCGCAGTCGGGCCTAGAGCAGAACAGCTCCAACTGTGCTCCTACTGGGTCTCCTTCACCCAGTAGGTTGTGGCTATAATTGCTCCACAGTCAGCAAGAAGGCTGTGTTTCCCTTCAATTATATCCATAATCCTATTGATATATTGAATTCCTTTATTCCACATGCAGAAACTATGTGTTTAAGTCACGTGCTCCGCAGCCCCAACCATCTGCCAATTTGGCTCCTAGGGTGAGGTCACGCTGACGGCGGCTCGGCTCCTCAGCGAAAACCTGCATGTGTACTGCATTCGTGTCCTCTTATACTCACGTAGTGAGAGGTGCACCTGAATGGAATCAAGAGCACGCCAATATTCATTGGCCTTTTATTTGAAGCTCAAAGGCAATAGGTCTCTCTGGTGGGTTCCCATATGTAACGTCTCCGTTCCCTCCTTCAGGGAACGTGGGTTACGTTCGTAACCTAGACGTTTCCTATTATTTCTACAACTCTGATTTTTCTCTGATACAGGTACTGCTACAATGGGAAAGTCAAAGGAGCTTAGCATGGATCTGAAAACCGAATTATTGATTGTCACTGCCACAATCAGGAAGAAAACGCAAGCTATCACCTGCTGCTGAGAGAAAATTTGTCAGAAGGGCGAAGAGTCAACCGAGGACCACCAAAAAGCACATCTGCCAAGAATTAGAAGCTGCCGGAACACAGGTGTCATTGTCCACAGTCAAATGTGTTTTGCGTCTCCGTGGACTGAGAGGCTGCCATGCAAGATGGAAGCACTTGCTCCAAAAGCAGCATCTTAAGGCTCGACTGAAGATTGCTGCTGATAACATGGACAAAGATAAGACCTTTTGGAGGAGAGTTCTGTGGTCAGACGAAACAAAAATTTAGCTTTTTGGCCACAATCCCTAGCAATATGTTTGGAGGAGAAAAGGTCTCCTATCCCAAGAACACCATGCCTACCATAAAGCATGGTGGTGGTAGTATTATGCTGTGGGGCTGTTTTGCTGCCAATGGAACTGGTGCTTTACAGAGAGTAAATGGGATAATGAAGAAGGAGGATTACTTTCAAATTCTTCAACATAACCTAAAATCGTAAGCCTGAAGGTTGGGTCTTGGGCGCAGTTGGGTGTTCCAACATGACAATGATCCCAAACTCACATCCAAAGTGGTAAATGAATGGCTAAATCAGGCTAGAATAAGGGTTTTAGTATGGCCTTCCCAAAGTCCTGACTTAAACCCCATTGAAAACATGTGGACTATGCTGAAGAAACAAGTCCAAGTCCGAAAAACAACTAACCGCCCACAAAAAAAATCAGGTGAAAATCCATTCCAAATGGTAAGAGAAAAGGTAAGTAAGAGATGTTACCTCGTGCTCCTCCGTCTACACTCTGGTTTGAACTGCTTATATGCAGCAGCCTTGATTACATTCAGGTGCTTTCAATTACAAGTCTGGTGACTGAGATCGCGTGTAGACGGCTCTACTGGGATCAGTACCCAGCACTGGCCAGACACATATAGTTTAACAACAATAAAACAGCAATGCCAATGTTAGGGGCAAATGCCACCTAATTCATATTCATGATTCATTCTGGTAAACCTTGTGCACGCAGAGTAAATGCTACAACCTGTAAAATATGCAGTGATATGAATACACATCGTTTATGTGCTGCAGACATGAGATAACACACCTAGGATGGCCTCGCTAAAACAAAAAGACTTATAGGAACTATCCAGTGACAGTAATGATAGTGTTTTAGAGGTCTTGTGGCTGACACGGCTGAGAAAATTGCAAGCCTTGAGGAAGACATATTTGCCAGTGTGAGTGTGTGTCCCTGCCAATAATAGAAAGTGTCACAACCTACAAGACTTTTCCTTAAATGGATAGAATGGCCTTAACAAATAGGCAGATGTTTGTCAGGTATACCATGCATGTCAGTGAGAACATCAGGCACATATAGTAGGCTATCCCGTTTACCAGATGTGTGAGTAAACACAAAAAAAAACCCTCTCTTTATTACTTCTATAAATGCATACGTTCAAATGCATAGGGATGCATAACTGCAAACAAGAGTGTTAATCATAAACTGAAGGGTGTGGGAACATTGTCAGCTTTCAGTCTTGTGTTTTTGTGGCTCTAGCTTTTATTTCACACTCTCTGCTCTAGCTAATTACCACTGTAATAACAACAATGCCAATTTACATAGCAAACACTATCTGGAGAAGCATAGACACTTGTGAATGAGCTCTCTTGTGCGCTCAGTTTGCTTGTCATTGTGTGTGAACGGGTTAGTGTGTTCTTTCTCTGCTTCTTTGAGGCACAAGGGGCACATCGATTTCTCTTCCATTATAATGACGCAGATAATGTGCTTGCTTCATGCTCCACTGTAGCCAAACACTATTGTTTCTTTATTTAAATACCAAAAAAATCAACCTTAAGAGATTTGTTGATGTTTGCTGGATTTAGTGAGTTAGAGCATAAAAAGTAATCAGCGAATGTCACGATGCATAGCGGCGAGCTCTACCTCAGAATTGGTGGGTCATGATTCAATAATGGCTATTGGGTCTGTTATGATAGGGTTGTGAATAACAAGGGGGGAAACAAGAGTAAATGCAAATGGTAAAACACACATTAGTATTGAAAAATGTATAAGATAGGGAAATAAAAAGGATCAACTTTTAAATCTACTAGATTGATTGGTTGATGTCAATGTCTGCATTGTAGAATCCATGTAGCTAAAATAGGCAAATGCCAAACAGATCATCAAAATATACAGAACAAAACATACATCAAAAACATAGAGAAAATTTAACCCAGACTACATTAAAAAGTAGTATTTTAAAACGTATATATATAAATATATATATATATATATATATATGAGATTTGGTTTGTGTGTTTATTTGTTTGTTTTTACAGGTTCTGTTTATGATATAACATAAAATTGGAGTGAAAATATGCTAACATGATTGTAGCTAAGCACAAACAAATTACAACTTTCTCGCCATGAAAATATAACACTGTAAACCTTAACACCAGTAAATAACTTTACAGCACAACTCATTGAATATTTACTCTACACTCTCAGATATAAAGGTACAAAAGCTGTCACTGAGGTGGAACCATTTGAAAAGGAATATATTAGTAATTCACAAGTTCACACTTCCTCATTAATATTAGAATAGAAAGAGCGTGTTTGGCGTGCTGTCCGGGGAGAGGGCAGTGAAGGTCGGATGGAGCTACAATGGACGGAATAAAAGACAGAAAAATATATGCATGAATAATCAAGATCTAGAGGCGGAGAAAGGGGAGGTGGAGGGATGCAAAGAACGAAATGCCGGAGAAGGGGAGTTAGCTCTATTTAAAGCAGAATCTCTTAGCTCTGATAGGATAATCAGATAATAGGCTGAATAGGGAATGAGGCATCAGCTGTGGTTAATCATTCATATGTGCTTCTCCTGAAATTTGTTTATATCTAAACATCATTTAAAGTTTACATATTTTAACCTAATAGGTACAAAAGTGTACCTTTTGAAAAGTATGGACGCATTGGTTCCGATGGAGTGAATAATATTAATATTAAAGGAAAACGCCACCATTTTTCCATATTACTCTCCATGTTACATTACATTTCCATGTTCTTCCCTTAGCATAAACGAGTTGTTACTTTCAATGTAAGAGCACTTCAATGCACTTCGACCTTGACACAGTAATATCATCACTTCTGAATACTCCCCCTCTCCCTCTCCCTCTTTCTTTCCTTCCGTCAATACAACATCAAGGAGTGATGATATTATTGCGCTGAGGTCGAAGTGCTGCTAAGTGCTCTTCCCCCATACATTGTCTTTATCTTTTATATCTGTGTAGTGCCCCGTACCTTCTTTTTAACCAATTAGTAAAGGGCAGCACCAGAAATCTAGTGCCTAAGAGCTGTTGTATTAAGGCCCCTCTGATGTCACTAACTGAAATATTTGTATTTTCTGAAAGAGGATTTAATAAATCTATATGAACACAACTTCACTTTCCAGAATAAACTCTTTTGAAGTAATGAAACACTTAGATAAGCAGAAAAAAATATACACAATTTTATTTAAGTAAGTATGAAAGAAAACTGAATCAAATAAACAAATTTCACATGGTAATGTGATCACACAATCAAAAGGATCTCATTTTTGGAAGATATTTAACCCCAAAGATGAAATGTCACAGTCTTTGAATTATTAAATTAACCACAATGTCAAATACACTTCAAACAAGCTCACAAGTGTAAAGTATACCTTAAATACTCACAGATCCTAAGTGCACTGAATAACACTGCATAACAAGTTTTACAATCTCGCCGAGGAAGCAGAGTTTGAGGACGTCGTGATTATCGAGCTTTCAAAGCGTGGCTCGTTGCCTCAGCCCCATCGAGCTCCCGGATACTACGGGGCTGAGTTGGAAATCGGCCATCTTCTTGAGCCTCATGACAGTCCGGGCACAAGCAGGAAGACTATTACAGACCGTGGAAGTCCCACAAGTGCATAGGTCGGCTTCTCCACCGTCACCACAAACTTCACTCGAGAGCGAGCAGCAAACCGCGCACATCTCGGCGGACACTGATCTGCCATTACAGACTGTGATCGAGCTGGATGCGCTGAATCCTGATCCAGTGCCGGTTCCAGTTCCGAGATTTATGAAATCTCTGTTCTTTGTACGAAAAAAAGGTTGTGTTTTCCTTTAATGATAAAAGTAAGCAGGGCTTAAAAACAGGGCTTATCAACAGAATTGATATTTTAATGTTTCTGTTCCTGCGTTCGACATTAAACAATGCGTTTCAAAAACGATTTTCTAGAAAAAAAAAATAATCTAAAAACATTTTATATATACATATATACATATATGTAAGTGTGTGTGTGTGTGTGTGCGTTTGTCTTTTAAAAAACATGCTTGACATTATATTTCCAAATGATTAAACCAATTTGCATGTTCGTGTTATTTGTACATCATGTATCTTGCACACTATCGCAACTTATATAGTGTGTAGCGATAGTGTGCGGGAACTGCTGTCTTGTTGAAACGATCCACCTGGTTGGTCTTATTATCCTACCTATCATTTGCAGGTGTGCGATGGAGTTTGTTCACTAATTTACATCATGTATCTTAAAACCGAAAGTAAACCAGTCCGTTTAGAATTAAATTATGCGTAAAAAATGCGCTAATAAAATATTTTCTTGTTAAATGAGGTAAACGGCTGTGTAAGCGGAATAATGTACAATGTTGTCTTCGGCTTTTTCACTACGACCGCATCCAGAGTCGTTTGTTCATCTCCTGTAGATGCTGCTCTTTTATTGCTCGTCGGATTAACATATTGGATGTTTACGCTGAATGTGCCTCTGCAGGTTACCGTTATGATTCCCGGCCATTTCGCCCAGCATCCTTCAATTTTACAGTGATTTATCAGACGATTTGTCAGAGAAGAAACATTGACGAAATAAAACCAAGCTACAGTCACTTTCATGAGATAGGTTTAAAATATAGCAATTCATTTGTTCAATTAACGAATTTCGTTTTAAAGTAATAATTGAAAGATTTATTATATATATATATAGATATATATATATATACATTAATTGCAATTTCAAATAAACGTTTCTGTTCAGAACGATTAAAATTTATGTTACTGCCGTCCAGTGTGAAATTTTAGTCCTGGATCAAAAACCATCAAGCTGAGATAAAGGAACTCAGAAGAATGGCAAAGTTCTTGAGATTGTTTGAGCGAGGCAGGAGTCAATTCAGCTACTCTGCGTGAATTCACACTGGGTTACAGTAATGTGAATCACACAGTCTGTTCAGCAGGAGGTAACAGAGTAAAAATCTATCTTTTTAACATTCATTTTCACCTCAGTGAGGCCAGGCTAAAGCTAATTACAGCGGGATAAAAAGACCGCACAGTCAGAGAGAACAATGAATTAAGACAGAGAACACGTGGTGATTCAGTTAACTACTGTCTACTGTTATTTTGCAATTAGTTAAAACTCAATTGATGTTTTTTTCTCTCTTTTTATACTGTATTACACTAAAAGTACACACATCTAAAATGAATCATTGTAAATTATTATGTAAAACTAACCCTCAGAGCCCCAAGCTTATGTTATAAACATGATGTCAAAGCATATTCTGGGATGAATTCTGGAATTTAATGTGAAATTTCTAACTAAAGTATACGCTTTTACATTCTACAGAAGTCTTACAAAAAAACTAGCAGTCAGTATATTGGATATAACCTTCTGTAAGTATTTATCATCCTAGAATATTCTGTCATATACACTGCATATTTATAGACTTACAGCAAAATTAGACTGATCTCTATTTAAGCCATTTCAGTAAATTATATAGTAGTGTTTTATCTATTACAATATATATATGTTTTTACCATGGCAATGTTTCTCCTGCAGAGGACCACTTTGTTTCTCTCAGATTTACCTGCAACCTTCAGGCTGCACGATGTAATGGGAATTACTGCAGCGATCAAGACAAGCAGAACTCTATTAAACCTGCTCCAACTTAAAGGAAGGGCACTCAATAAACTGTACACAAGAAGGACATAGACTACATTGTAACCTGGATAATTGTATTTGATAACTGACGCTTCTAATTATGCTTTGATTTCATTAAAGTTTTAATGGTGACATTGGATTAATGAATGATACCTTGATTCAAGAAGAAGAAATATATTGACTGATTGTGGATGTTTAACTGTTTATCTTTTCTGTATCTCTGTATCGGCAGAGGATCTCTTTGTGGTTTCCCTGTGGAAAAACCTTGTTAGCTGGCAGAGCTTAGTCTCACACACTTGGTTAACCATGTGCGAACACTCTGAGGCAGTGAAATATTAAGTTATCAACTGGACATAAATGCTTAACGCTAGTCAATACAAATTAAGCAAAATCTCAGGGTGTTTAGGGGAATAGTTTACACAGAACTGAAAGTCAGGTCATTACAAATGTATATACAGTCATTTGAGACTATAATATAGTAAGTGTTTATATTTGGAATATTTTAGACCTTTCAGATTGGTCCCTGCTGTGGAGTAGCCCAGTATCTGTTGAGTAGAGGACTCCTCATACATATAAACAGAGCTCTGACTATATTGTTCTTCCAAAAAAAGCATACAGTTTTATTTATTAAATTGATAGTAGGGTTACTTCACCCAAAAATTTTAATTCTGTCCTTAACTACTCACCCACATATGGTAGCCTGTTTCCACCACTAAATAAAAAAAAGATTATTGCGACTTTTTATCGCGAAATTCAGATTTTTTTTCTCAGAATAACTTGCAATTCTGACTTATATCTCACATTTATGACTTTATAACTCGCAATGCTGACTTTATATTATGCAATTCTGAGAAAAAAAAGGGCAGAATTGTGAGATAAAAAGTCGCAATAGGCTTTTTATATTTTTTATTCAGTGCCCTCATGTCGTTTCTTACCCCGTAAGACATTTGTTCAACTTCATAAAATACAAATTAAGATAATTTTGATTAAATACGAGAGCTCTCTCACCCTCCATAGACAGCAACACAACCAAAATGTTCCCAGTCCCAGAAAAGTAGCAAAGACATTGTTAAAAAAGTCCATGTGCAATCAGTTGTTCAACTGTAATTTTTATGAAACGAATACTTTTTGTGCGCAAAGAAAACAATAATAACATAATTACCCTGGAGCCAAAAATTTTTCAAAAGCATGGCCCCTCTGTTTTTTTTTTTTACATAGTGACCCTGTGTGTATATATATATATATATATATATATGTGTGTGTGTATATATGCATATACATATGGCCAAATTAATAATGATAGAGATTTGACAACATAAGAGTACATGATGGCTGACTTTTCCTTTTCAATGTTACAAAAGGACATGATCATGGTGATGTTACACATGCACATCTAAGTGTCTCTCACTGAGCCCCTCTTTAAAGTGAATGACAATATTCACCTTCAGTCACATGATTCTTGGGCTACAATAAGCATTAGAGCGTAAATCCCCCTCTCTTCTGTATCTGGGGTTTAACAGTAGAGCCAAGGGAACATCTCTCTCCACGGGGATTAGAAAAGAGCTCAGATTCAATTCACTTCATTATTCAATGGCTATTGCGTGCTTGAGGAAATGCGTTTAAAACCCAACACACAGGCAAGGTGACTGTCGCATTCATAATAAAGGCCCTGATTGTAACAACATTACGTTTGAAGAGCACAATATCTAGATTAAGAATGCAGTAGTGTGGAGAGCTAAGCCACTCCTGAGTGGACAGATTCTGATAAAGTTTAATGGGATATGTAGTGCTGTTTAAATCCTCTTCCTTCTTTGACAGATATTCAGAGTTAATGGATTTAGAGTGACTTACAATGACGAGACACGTCGGATGAGTAATCATTTCGATTCTGCTCATTTACTGCGTGAAGGATCTGCATATATACACGAGAATTTGAGGCTGTAAATTCTGTCACCACCTGGAGTGCCGTCAGCCAATTCAAGTCCGAGAAACCAATCAGTCTGATCATTTATATTCATGAATATTCATCAGCCATCAAAGCAATGCAGGAGAACAGGAGTTATAAGAGCTGCTGGGAAATGCTCATACAATCAAAGAAAATTAACTATCAATCACCGATGTATTTATTTCAGACTTTTAATTCATAAACTTGTAGAAAAACTTGTGGATTTACCTGGATCTCTGCATTATTTGTTCTTAAATTTTCAGTCATAATAATAGACGCACAGTCTGGTATGATAACTGTGATATGCAACAGTACACTCACAGTAAATTAGATACTAACCTAATCACAAACCATTAGCCTAGAATACTGCCACGCCGTCAGGCGTTTCAATTAGACTTTTGTTTATGTTTTCGTTTCATGTCCACATGCCTTGTGTTTATTTTCATTCGTTTCCCTCATGTGCCGCTGTCATTGTAACCACGCCCTGGTCCTTAGTGTTTAATTGTTTCCCAGCTGTGTTTCCCCAGGTGCCTTGTGCTTGTATGTAATAAGTCTTTGTATTTAACCTGGTTCTTTTCAGTCATGTGTATCCCGTGTTAACGTTACGTATGTGAGTGTCTGCACTGCATGTTGTCAGCATTGATCCCTGCACTTTTGATTCAGCTCTGTTTTTGCACTTTATCATTAAATTCTTTGCACCAAAGTCAGTCTGCCTTGCCTTTGTCCGCTGAAGAAGTGGGATCGCGACTACAGTTCGCAGCAGCCTAACGCTGAGTGTTACAGAACGCGGGATAAAATTTGGAGATGGCATTCGTGTCCCAGCTCGTAGAGCTTATCCGCCTGAGACCCTCCTTTGAGAACTATATTCAGGAGTTTTACTCTTTCGCTGAGCAGTCATCATTGTGTGATGTGGAAATTGTCCAGTTGTTTAAGGATGGTGCAGCATTTCTGCAGGATTCTGAAATTCCGGAGATTGCTGGATTGCCGTGGAGGTCAGCATTGTTTTTAACACTGGCCACGTTTAGATCAAGGCCGGATCCCGTCGCCACCACGTCACATAAGCACGAGACTGTTTCCACTTTCACAGATGTGCACTTCTCTATGGGCTTCGGTCCACTTCCTCGGTCAGTAGAACCGAGTGACTTCCTTATGGTGCCAAGTCCGCACGATATGGGTGGTAGCCCTGTTTCACGGTTTGAGGATCCGTGCCCATGTCCAGTTTCAGTTTCGGTATCACAGACAGTAGAGCCTAGTGATTTCCTCGCAGTACAAAGTCCGCACTATATGGGTGGTAGCCCCGTTTCACGGTTTGAGGATCCGTGCCCATGTCCAGTTTCGGTATCACAGACAGTAGAGCCTAGTGATTTCCTCGCGGTGCCTAGTCCGCATTATACGGGTGGTAGCCCAGTTTCACGGTTTGAGGATCCGTGCCCATGTCCAGTTTCGGTATCACAGACAGTAGAGCCTAGTGATTTCCTCGCGGTGCCTAGTCCGCATTATACGGGTGGTAGCCCAGTTTCACGGTTTGAGGATCCGTGCCCATGTCCAGTTTCAGTTTCGGTATCACAGACAGTAGAGCCTAGTGATTTCCTCGCAGTACAAAGTCCGCACTATATGGGTGGTAGCCCCGTTTCACGGTTTGAGGACCCGTGCCCATGTCCAGTTTCGGGTTCGGTATCACAGCCAGTAGAGCCTAGTGATTTCCTCGCGGTGCTTAGCCCGCACAGTACGGGTGGTAGCCCATTTCACAGCTTGAGCACCCGTGACTATGTCCTGTGTTGGTTCCGGTTTCCACTGACCTGTCCTACCCGGAACCATCCGCTGACCCAGGCCTGATACAGGCAGGAGACCCCCCTAAGAATTTTTTTTTTGGGGGGGGGGGGCAGGAATGCCTGGGTTACGATGGGGAAGGGTGGGACAGGGAATGATCTGCAGTGGACTGAGTCTCCGGAAGCAGAGTCAGAGGAGGATCTACTGTGGCCTAAGCCTCCGGAAGCGGGGGCGGAGGAGGATCTGCCGTGGCCTGAGCCTCCGGAAGCAGAGCTGCTCCACATTCCCGAGTTGCCAGAACCGCTCCACGCTCACGAGCTGCCAGAGCCGCGCCAAGTTCGCGAGCTGCCAGAACCGCTCTACGCTCACGAGCTGCCAGAGGTGCGCCATGTTCCATAGCTGCCAGAACCACTCCAAGCTCACGAGCTGCAAGAGCCGCACCACGTTCCCGAGCTGCCAAAGCCATTTAACCTGTTTTTTTTCAGTCATGTGTATCCCGTGTTAACGTTACGTATGTGAGTGTCTGCACTGCATGTTGTAATGTCAGCAGTGATCCCTACACTTTCGATTCAGCTCTGTTTTTGCACTTTAGTATTACATTCTTTGCACCAAATTCAGTCTGCCTTGCCTTTGTCCACTGAAGAAGCAGGATCGCGACTACACTTTGCAGCAGCCTAACGCCGAGTGTTACAATTACCATCAGCTGCAATCAATAAAACGAAACTGGAGGTGTTATTCAAAGAGAAAAAAAATCTTCAGGTTTATTTTTCCTATTCATAAGAATCTTTTATGTAAGCCATGCATTAAATAAAACATACTTTGTCTAACAAAAGTGAAAGAAACAATACATGCTTAACATTTTTTTATTAATCATAGGCAATAATGATTAATGATGATTAATCACACAGAATGTAAATATACTTACAGAAATTATCACCTGATAATGCCACCCGACATTCATCCCCACCCTTCAATCACAAGCACTTCACTCTCCCCTCCTATTGTTGCTCCACTGCTCAACGGCCATTCGCTGTTCCTCCCGAATCAACTCCTATCCTCACGAGCATCCTAGCACTGCAGCTTTCTGTTCCCGCCAGCCGGAGATTCATAGCCCTCCAGAACCAGGGGCGGAGTGGGGCACTAAAATCCACCAGGAAAATTCTGAAGATATAGAGAGTGAGCCACTGATATAAATATTGGTTGGACGTTTAGGGAGGAGTATGTTGGAGTTTTTCCAGCCGCTACCTGGAAAAATCCCTGCCGTCCCGATTGCCACTCCGCCCCTGTCCAGATTCTAAACCTGAGGCCCTGCAAGTTGACAAGCGGTGGATGATTCCTGAAGAAAGACAGGCTCGAATGGCAAAATTGCTCTGTCTGTACTGCGACCGTAGTGGGTACTTCATCCGTGAGTGCCCCCTCCTGCCTCCACGTCTTGTGGTGAGTGCAATTCAGCCCAGAATTGAGAATATGAACCCACTTACCGCTAATGTGCCCTCAACAAGGCAATGGTATTATTCCGCTATCCTCTTCCCCTCTTCCCAGTTGCCCTAGAAATGCTCTGTGGTGCTAAAGTTTTCTCCATGCTTGACCTCCATTGGGCTTCTAATTTAATTAGTATTAGAGAAGGGGATTAGTGGAAAACCGCTTGTGTTACGCCCACTGGGCACTATGAATATCTCGTGAAGCCCTATGGACTTGTTAACGCCTCCTCTAAATTCCATAACTTTGTGCACAAGATATTTAGAGACTTCCTACACATGTTTGTAATAATATACATTAATGACATCCTCATTTATTACCCTAACATAGTACCTCACCGTAAGCACATTGCAGAGGTCGTAACATGGCTAAGAGCTTACCAGTTGTTCCTGAAGGCAGAGAAATGGTAATTTCATCAAGATTCAGTTGAGTTCCTTGGATACCACATCGACGAGATGGGCATACTTGTGGACGAGGGAAGGTTGACACAGTCACTTCCTGGCCCACTCCTTTCACCATTAATGAGTTGCAACGATTTCCCAGATTCTCGAACTTCTACAGAAGATTCATTAACAACTACAGTATGATCTCCAGTTCCCTTACTTCGCTCCTCAAATGGAAACCCAAATTGCTCTCCTGGTCCCACGCTTTCCAGGACCTGAAACATGCCTTCACGACAGCCTGGTTCACCCAGATCCCGAACTCCCATTCCCGGTGGAAGTGGATGCTTCTTCTCACAGGAGTAGGGGCTGTATTCTCTTAGCAGCAGGGGAACCCTCCACAACTCCTACCATGCGCCTACTTCTCAAAGAAACTTTAAGGTAAATTATGACATTGAAAACCGTGAACTGTTATACATCAAGCTGGCGCAGGAGGAGTGGCGACACTGGCTGGAGGGGGCTGTACATCGTTTTGTTGTGCTGACTGACCATAAGAATCTCCAACACCTCCGGGAGGCAAAACGCTTAAACCCACGCCAAGCACGGTGGGCACTGTTCTTCACTCATTTCCGTTTTACTATAAACTATCATCCAGGCCCCAATAATGTAACAGAGAAAACTAAACAAACAGTGCATGAGTAAGTACTGTTTGTTTTTGTATGAGTGTGCGTGGTATTGTGTGCTTTTGGTTTTTCGCCAAACTATACCTGACTAAAATGTCTGAATGTGAGCGAAGCACGTTGAATATGACTGGCTGTATGCTGTTAGCCTACTGTGTTCCGTAATATAAGGAATATGATGTAAAAAACAACATCACGAGTGCATGATGAATGCTGCTTGACGTTATTATTGTTTGTTTTTCTTGAACTGTAATTCCTGA
>JAUMHQ010000083.1:2546698-2563177 GCA_032361165.1 Enteromius paludinosus
TAATAAATAATAAAGATAAAACCAAATTAAATACTTGTAAGTTTACGTTTTGGAATTCTGAATCATATTTAATTGTAATTATTGTAGTTAATTTAATCTCTAGACACTGACAGTCTGTAAGCTTAAAAAAAGGTTTTGAAAACAAAACTTTCATTACAGCAGATGTGCAAAATTTGGGCTTTGGAGTAAAAAAGGGTGTAAAAAACAGTCCCTTATGAGAGTTTCATCTGGGTAGTCAGCTCACTAGGGTTTGGGACAGAGCCTCTATGTGGATGAACAAATAGATGATCCTGCCTTAAATTCAGAGCACAATTTACTTATCCAGAGCATTCCATATGAGCTGACACATGTATTATTAATACACGAGCAAAGACTGTTTCACTGTAGCTTTACATTTGTATTTGCTTGACAAAGGCTTTTCTCAGCTCAAGAGTGAAATAGCTTGATTTAAACGAGCTGGGCAAGTTTTGATAAACCTGAAGTCTGAATATAAAATATTGTGTCTAAATTATGCTTGTATATGTTTCTTACAGAATTGGTGTGTTCACATTTGTAATGTGTTTGTTTTTTTTTAAGAATTACTATTCAAAGGCATGTTTTACATTCCTTAAGTTAAGTAAGTAACTTAAGATTTCTTTGTAGTTTAAGCTTGAAAATAGTGTTATTACCGTTAAGATATGAATGTTGATATGCTCTGTTTTCTGTTTTAGCTAGTGTAATTTATTTGTAAAAATATACTGTATGACTGTCTAACTACACATACTTTGTGAAAATTATTTTGTTTTAATATTTAATAAAGACTGTGTTCTATAATACTGTATGTATTGATATCATAAAAATCTTGCAAATATTCATCTCCTACATCATTACCATATTCAACCAGAAACAAGATTTCAGTACTTTTTCTGTTCATAAATCAAAAAGCAAAAAGGCTTTAAAAACACATTTGTAGCCAATCAAAACATACTTTTTAAATGCAGTGAAGTGGAGCTGATTTATCTGTGATCACCCTGTATGTCTTTGGAAAGCTTTAAAGATTATTCTTTCATTTTCTGTTTCTTTCTGACTGGCTCTCGATGCACCAGCCTTCTTCTAAAAGTACTAGGTAGACAGAGAGAAATAGAATAGAAAAAAAAAATATGTTCAATGGAGTCGTAATTACGAGCCTTTTTCTCTAGCTTTCTTTGTTGAGGATTTTTGTGGGCGATGTTCATTGTGTACGTGGCCTTTGATAGTACATTTCTTTGTCTCTTAGATTGAAAAGAGATGGGGGGGGGTGTTGTTCTGTTCTACAAAAAAAGAGCTTGATCTACATTCGCAGAAGCTGTACCAGTGCTTGCCAGGCAGCAGAGGAATAGTGCTGAAGTTTTAGGCGTGCTTAGGTTATAAACTTTGGTTCTGCATACATGTTTTGAATGCAAAACTTTTATTTCTGTTGACTGTGTATGAGCGTCAAACAAGAAACACAACCCATTTGCAATGCTGTATGGATTTATATAGCGATTTGCACCAACAGAGCAACTGGAAGTCATTAATATTCAATACAAATTGCCTGTTTTTAGAGACATTAATGATTTAAGTTTGACTTTATGCAAATGAGCACTAGGTCAGTGGTGGGCACCAATGGTAGTAAAGTCAGCAGAGCTCATGTGATCCATCTCCCGGGAGATAATGTAGTCAAGTGAAGCCAAGAAGAAAAAAAATTCTCAAAGAACACAACTTTATTTAAAAATGTTTCGACTCATCTACAGTTAAACAGTCGAGTTTTACCATTTTTTTTTTTTTTTTTAATATTTGTAAATTTTCAGGAAACTGTTAATTTTGAGTTTTTCACTGAAACAAGCTTTCTTTCCATGATACATTGGTAATGCATTTTAAAATCTTACATACAGTAAGTAACTAAAAATGGATACATGTTCGGAGATCAAAAAGAAAACTAATGTTGGGGAAATGGCACACCAGCCCAAGCTCCTGTTGTCACAGTAACACCAGCGTGGAGGACCATAAAGACGGCCCACCTCTCCAGCACATAAACTGTGAATGAGACTCCATCCTTATCAACAGAAGCAGCCAGTGGAAGGCAGCAAACACTACTCTGGGGACGGATCTTTACAAGCGTGGGAAGTGAAGAGAGCTGTATCTCGCAGTACACAGATCCCAGTCTTTCCCTGCCCTCCAGAACTGCCTAGAGCCTGGTTTCTCTCTCAAAACCAGAGCCCGCCGTTGGGTTTCCAGGCTTGTTGTTTTCCGAATCGGCTGGTTTGGATCTCTTTTGCTGTTTTTGGACCTTCTGGAGTCAAAGACATGACACAGGTTGCATCCAGAACTGGAGATATCTGAGGAAAGTGTTAGTCCAGACTCTTGACAGGGGCAGTGAAAGGAGTCAGGCTGGGCACTATGACAGCCCGTACAGAGCTGGTGGAATGTGCTGTGCTCAGCCTGACATCTACCCTGTGTCACGCTTAGGGCGCCTCTCTCGCCCACTACCTGGACATCACACACTTTGTGTGTGTTCTTGCTGACTACACATGTGTTGGCATGTTCTGGCTTTAGCGATCAAGACAAACAGGTTAGTGAGATACTGAATTTTATCCTTCTTTATTATACAGCCATTGATTGGACACATCTTGCAGTATAGTTGAAGTAATGCTGAATAACATTGCTTTTAGCCTATCCAACATACAGGTTTTTTTTTTGGTGGATAAAACATGCGAAAAACAAAAAAACTAAATCTAGAATTTCTAATGTCTCTTTTGCTGAGCAAGACTGCATTTTTTAAATTAAAAGTACAATAAAAACAACAACATTGTGAAATATTAATATATATATTTTTTTAAACAGTAGTTTAATTTATTCCTCTAATGTCAGAGATGATTTTTTTTAGTAGATATTACTACTTTTTTTTTAAACATCCCAGCATCCTTCAGAAATCATTCTAACATTTTATTATGATCATGTGGAGCCTAATTATTAGTGCTTGATTATTAAAAATCATTTTTTATTATTATCAACTTATTTGGGCTGCTTAATATGCTAAATAATATTTTTTCAGGAACATATGATGAATATTTAATTTAAAATATAAATATTTTGTAGCATTATAAAAGTCTTTACTGTCTCTTTTGTTAATTTAATGAATCCAACAAATAGTCTGTTTTGGTAAAATCGAATGTAGATGTTGAAACAAAAATGGTTTTAACATTTGACACTGAAGACTGGAGCATTATTGTTAGGATTACATTTAGAAAAACTAAAATAATTTTGAAAGGGACTCATGAATTGCTAAATACTGATAATGAACAGTGGACCTAAAAAAACTTTCGCCAAAGTTTTGTTAGTGCGATCGCACCATTAGTAACGGTCTCACCTTTAGAGGTGGCCAAGTAAGCACTAAGGGTTAGTTCATCCCTAAATGAAAATTCTGTCATTAATTACTCACCCTCATGTCATTCCAAACCCATGAGACCTTCGTTCATCTTTAAAACACAAATTACGATATTTGTGATGATATCAGAGAGCCACACGGTTGCAACACAACTGCAAATGATCCCAGATTCAGAAACGTAGTAAAACATCGGTAAAACACTCCATGTGACATCAGTGGATCAACTTTTGGCTGCATGAAATGGGTTCAGCAACATCTTCCAAATTCAAATACCACACTTTTACCTGCTTAGTTGATGTATGAATAATGAAGTGACGAAATAGCTTTTGAGTCAATTATTGTCCAATTACTTATGGTCGCTTAAAAAGGGAGGAGTTACAGAGCTGTAATTCCTTAAACTTTCCTCCAATTTTGATTAGAATACCCTCAAATTAAAGCTCAGAGCACTTTAAGCTAATATTCATTACATGACTGTAACTCGTTTTGGGCAGCAGCTGTTCCTGTGTCCAAATATATATGTACCAAACTGTACTAACCACACTGTGACTTGTTAAAAACCACTTAGAGTAGAACACCTTACATTAGCAACCACACCAATGTGTCCCACGAATCACTCAGAACTTCTCTGTGTAGTAAAAACCACTGTGAACATGGCAGCAACTGCACAGTGGAGTGCTAAAAAGAACACCTAGTGTCTGCACAGTGTTGTGTTAAAAGCCACTCAAACCACTTTAGAAACCACATAGCAACACGTAAAAAAAATCCGACACCTTTACCAACCACATAATACGCTAAAAACCCATTTAGATGAACTCACTTTTGCATGGGCAAACAACACTTGCATTTTCTTTTAAAAGTGTAGAAATAAAGTTGGAGTGATACTTTTTAATTCACTACAGTGATTTTAAGTGCTAAATCAGATTAAGTCAATTTAAATTATTTGGTCGCATGTAGTGTGAGCGCTAACCGTGCTGCAGCGCGGAACAGAAAGTTCGCCCGCGTTTAGGTGGAAACAGGCAGCACGATTTCTTAAAAATCTCTGATAAACCTATTCAATAATACTCTGTAAACAGAGTGACGGACTCCATTGTGTTGAGCAAGAGACCCTCTCTTCCTGTTTATCTTAAAAACGTCCCATCATAATGATGTCAGCTTGCACCAGCACAAATGCTAAAATGCAATATGAGTGCAGGCCAGAGCGGAAGTGGGGAGTGGGGACAATTGTACTATGGCTCGATTCACGGCAACCGTGACTTAGTAGGAGTTAACCCATAGACATTTAAAGATCAGTACAAACTACACTGCTTCTCATCTGATGGTAGACGACAGTGACAGCTGCACTGACGGTGATAAATGCATAGCTTTTCATCAAATGCATCAGTGACTGGAGAAGCAGTGATGGTGCAGGGCTGTGCAGATGTGCTTCCACCACCGGCTGGAACAAGCAGCCCTCATTGTTTAATGACAGATATACAGTCTCTGCCTGTGCCACTGCTCCGTGGGCTCCTATTGTGAGATGCTCTTTCATTACTGACCTTGTTCACCTTGGATTTATATAGGGCTTCTGACAAACGTAAAGGTGCTTGCACACTGATTCCGAGTTTCTGCGCATTTTCTTTTTTCGTATTCGTCATCCTTTCCTATCAAGATGCTTGCTAGGGATACAAAAGCAGAGAAAATCAAAGCTGATCCAATTTTTTATGACGGGCAAAAGTTTTGGAAGCCGTGTGTAAATGTGATTGAGGCAACTCAAGGTCATTTTTTAACGTACAAAGTATGCTTTAACAAAAAAGAAATAAATTACTGTAGTCTATACTCTTTTTATTCCAGTGAAAAAAGAAAAAAACAGACACAACTCAAACGTTCTGTATAATCAAAGCCCTTAAACTACACTTAAAAAGAATAATGAAAAAATCAATAGGTAACTCACTGTATAGAGACGTTTGCCACCTGTTAAAAAGACTGAAAGGCTGAACTAAGAAAACGTATCAGCTCTAAAACAATTTATCTAAATATGACATTAGATTAATTTATTAATCAAATAAAATATTTACAAACAAATGTAAAATATGATTTTATTTTTGCATTGTGTATTGTTACACAGTGTAAATAAATAAATTAATTAAACTTACTCAAAGTCATTTTACCTGCTTTTTGACCTTATTTCTTTAGTTTTAAAAACATACATTTCAGTTATAATAAGTGTGACGAAAATACAGATTATATAATGACCATAAAAAGAAAAGAAGCAATTATGAGCTCTAACAAGTGAGTTGTGGTGAGTGAAAAACATCCCCATGAGAAAAGTACATTTCCATTTTCTCTTCCCACGCCCCGCAAACAGCCAGAGGCTAAACATGCTGCTAGTACACATGCTCAGTCCAGTGACTCAAAAGAGACTCGGAGTGTGAGAAAGGCTTCTGCCAGATTTCTGCAGTGTCACATTTAGCATAACATGTTGGTTTGTTGAATGCCACAAATCAAGCGCCATTGTTTTCCTATGCAGCACAAATAAAATTCATTGCATGACGTTATAAGCTTCTGTTGCATTGCTCTTTGTACAGTATGCACTGTGTTTAGTTGTGAGAAATAAATAGTACATGGACAAAAACAGCATGGACACTTTAATTGTATTGTTTGGAGGGTACACGTAGTAGAGTGCATAAAGTATAATCATATAGATTACTTTATCATTCAATGAGATAGTGTAGTGAAGCATAGACATGATTCATCAACATGACTTGTCTCTGTCCACACACACTTAAAAAGGAAGGCTACATTTTGTTCATGATATGGTGCATTATGCAATGCTGCATTTTACTTACAAACTGCATTTCCCCTGAATTATGTCATTATTACGTAATTGTTTGTATAAAATTGACACTTCATCTAATGTGCATGACATCTACTTACAGACAATATTATTTGTTAGCTTTAAAAGACAGTGGTGCAGCCCACCAATAACAACAGAGAACCATTGCAGTGACCCCCGGAGATAAAATTGCTGCTGGTGTGAACGCCGCTTTGCACAAGACCTAAACAACATAAATGTTCATCGTAGGTTCTCCTAGAAAAACTGTCTTTATCCATTTAGCAGTGACAGAAAACACGTTTCTTTGTCACAGTCCCATGTGCAATTTCCTCCTTTGCCTATCAGAAATAAATCACACCAGTGCAGCCATAGATAATTGCCTGCCACATGTAATAAGAATGGATTTCCAGCTGCACATTTTGTGCCGAAAAAAGTATTTATTATGTTCATCACCTCTCCTTGTATGACATTCCCAATACTCTGTGTTCTTTGACTGAATGACCTTCAAGTGAGTCGTCCAGCGGTACAGTGATTACTGATCACATGGTGAAACATCCAGTCACTCACAAAGGGAAGGTGTGGGGGTTCTTTTATAGGACACTGAATAGCTTTCAGACTTGTGCTGGGTTGCCAAGGAGATGTTATTTAAAAAAAGAAAGAGGCAGTTTTACAGTAGTTTTTGCTTGTTTTTACAGCAATTTTCTCTTTTCTCCAGAAGCTAGAGGAAATCTCTTCAGAACATCACCAGTGAAAGGGTAAGTAAAGGTTTTTATTAGTTCTGAGATAAATGAAACAGAATGCACTCTCACAATGCACTTGTCTAGATCAATTCATCGCCATTTGAAGGACAACAAAAGATAGGAGTAATTTCCATTCCCTTTCTAATTTCCAAGCTGTCAAATGGGTTCCACTGATAAGAAAAAAATCAATTAACTCAGACAAAACAGACCACATAATTGGCTAATTTTCTACCTTGCAGCGGTTGTGTGCCATTTTTATGCATTCTCGTAACAGCATCAACCCATGCCAAAGGGTGTTTCTGCAGCGGCGAAGTCAAAAAAAAATTAGCCTTTCGAAGTCACTTCCCCCCAAATTGCTGACTGGTTCAGGGTGTACTAAAACATAAACGTCCCAAATAAGGATAGGGTGGGAAAAAATTGCGGCTTTCCCTTTTCAGTCATCAGACCCCGTGCCTCATCTGTCAGACCGTCACGCTTGTTCGCTCAGTTCAATTCTCATTCTGTTTTTTTATCGCAGCCTTGCGGAGCCAGTGCGGAGGAATTATCTGCTGTCAGGTCCTGCGCCGGGCTGATAGGGAAAGCTGCGCACCGAGGGCCACTGCAAGGTGAGCGGGACGGCCGCAGGGGGAAGGGACCGACGATGCCGTCCTCCACCATGCAAATGTTTGCCTTTATTCTGGCGGTGCTGGGAGTCGTGAGTGCCACTGTGGCCACGCTGCTACCCAACTGGAAGGTGAGTGCAGATGTGGGCTCCAACATCATGACTGCCATCTCGCAGATGCAGGGACTGTGGATGGACTGCACCTGGTACAGCACCGGAGTATTCAGCTGCTCGCTTAAGTACTCTGTGTTGGCGTTGCCGGCTTATCTCCAGACTGCACGCACAACTATGGTGCTTTCCTGCATGATGGCGACAATGGGACTGTGCCTGGCCGCCCTAGGGCTGAAATGCACTCGCTGGGGTGGCAGTTATCGCTCTAAGGGACATACTGCGATTTCTGCAGGGGCTTGCTTCGTCATAGCAGGGGTGCTGTGTCTGGTGCCCGCATCCTGGTTCACCAATGAGGTCATCACGACGTTTATGGACTCCAAAGTGCCCAAAAGCAGCAAGTACGAGCCAGGGGCGGCGGTGTACGTGGCATTTGTGTCAGCAGGATTCCTTTTAGCCGCAGGCGTAATCTTTTGCTTATCATGTCCTGGAAGAAGAGGCGGTCCGTTGGATTCGGGTTCGTCCCTCCCTGACAAGCCAAAACCGCAAAAGCCACGCCAGGAGCAGCCGAACCGCGACCAACCCAAACAGCAGCACCGCGAACAGCAGAGTCAGACTGAACCGCCGGAACGAGAGGAGTCGCTTCGAGAGAAACTAAACCAAGACAAGCTGCAAGCGGACAATCGGCTGCAAGAGAAGTCCAACCTGGAGAAGGACAAGCAGTACCTTTCTCCATCCCGAACCCGAAATCAAGACGCCAAGGCTGTCTATAGTCTGCACGACTATGTGTAAACAACTATCGAGTGTTCTTGCTTATCAGACTGCCTTTCTTTGTGAGCGGCAAAAAGAGGAGGGGAAAAGCAGTGGAGCAGCAGGAGGAATAATGACTTTGATGCCGTTATCAACCCTTCTCATCTGTGCTTTCGCTCACAGCAAGCAAAGCAGTGGAGGTATTTCCAAAGCTCCGGAACAGACAAAGTAAGGATTGTGAATCGTCGGGTACATCGGTTTTAGTGCAACTTGAAGTAAAAAAGGGGGGCCAAGTGGTGACGTAACATAAAAATGCAACATAAGAAAGGGGAATTTCTTAAGGCGTCAATGCAAGGAAAGTTCTGAAGGTGCATTGGTTTGAAAAAAAGTCTGCATTTTACAGTTGCCCCATCATTTCATTACTGAAACGCAAACTCTCAAGAGCAATTTTACCAACCATTTTGGTTAATTCAATAGCTTGATACACAATGCAAAAAATGCTTTTCTAGTCTAGACTGTTTGTCTTGTTTCCAGCCAAAATATCTAGAAACTTTTAAATCAACAATGACTTTCAAAAAAGTCCGAATTAAGTGAGTTTTTAACTTAAAACAAGCTAAAAGATTGTTTTACTTACTGCATTGTGCTTGTTCTAAGCAAAACGTCACATTTTTAGATATTTTGGGTAGAAACCAGACCAAAAATCTAGGCATCTAGGCAAATCTGTGCATGCTGTTTGTAGATAATGCTGTTAATAATAGCTTGCAGTTGTGAATGGGATAATCAAGCTTGCACCTGAGGATGCTTCACCCCATCAGCTGTCCATTAAATGGTGCGTGTCCTTCACAAAAAGGGATTTTGACATGTCCAGTCCATATTTTTCAAAGAATGGTGATGTGGGGGAGGCAGAGTGCCAGAGATCGTCTGAGGTAATGATGCTCTTTGCTTTTCCATTAGGTTCGCTACGGATGGGTGCACAGTGCTCATTTATTGCGAGCAGGCACAGATCCACCAACACACACACACACACACACAAGCTTTCCTTCCCTCCCCTCGTACTCCTGCTACAAGCGTAATGGGGGCTTGCACCCAATCATCATGATGCTGTGCGTCAGTGTGTCGTGCCTGCAGGAAGTGCAGTCGGTCCTGTTCTAGGGCAAACAGGACGCAGTAACACGCTGTTCACACTTTTGTCCAAAAGTAGAACCAAGGAGACAGAAATCTCAGCGGTGGCTTCAGACTCCCCCGCTGGGCAACAATTACACCTTTGGTCTGCGTCTCAATTCGGTCAAACCATCCGCAGTATTTTCTGATTGCTAAGCTGATTTCCGTTACAGTCAAGCATTGAGTGTCATTTCAAAGAGTCAGAGGAAGATGGCAATATTTGATATAACGTGCCGCATTTGACTAGAGCTAATACTAAGTGTCATTGTCTGTGCTGTTTCCGTCGTAACGATGGTCAAGGGCTCCTATTGTCTTCAGAGAGACGCCACAGCAAGACATTTTCTGCCTTTGATTTCTGTCTCACATTTAAACACACATACTGCTCTTTGTGTTGGATACGCATGTGCAGAACGCTTTAGATATTGACAATGAAAGAGGGCAACAAGACCAATGGACCATGTCTTGCTTTATTGTGCATATAATGTCATGTCACCTATTTATATATTGCTTTTGTTTTGCTGTAAGCTTGAAAAGGGGTCCAAAATCTGAGACCACTGTGAAAATTATGCTATTTAGTTTTAATATATTTTTCATTACAAATTAAATCACATTATATCAACAAATAATTATTATTATATTAACAAATTATATCAGTACAACAATTTAAGTGTAATTTAGATAATATTCCTTTATTCCTGATGCTTCTTTGTTTTAAACGTCTTCGATTTGTATTTTCAATGACAAAAAATATCAGATTTCCATTATGGTCTCAGACTTTTGGGCAGTTGGATAAGTTATTTTATCCACATTTTCAGTGAATAATAAAATAAATAATTAATTTCATTGTACAAAGTGATATGCAAAAATATTTTTTTAATATATATTTTGACGCTTATAGAAATCACAACTCTTCTAATGTCCTATCAACGCAAAATATGATATATTCATTTATAATACGAAATGCTCTGATGTTATGATGAACATGTCTGTTCAGTCCAGGTCACATGCAAAAAAAGTCATGTGAACAGTTGCACAAAAACGTAGAATTACGATTGGTTTGTTTTTTGAACGTAGCCCCATGAGTGTGTTTAAATCATCAAATGTACATTATTTTTAAGAACCGATAATGGAGAAGTATTATTGATGAAAAGATCTGTTCCTAAAAACTCTTCTTCTATCATGACACAACGAATGTTGACTACATTGAATGTTGCTTTGTGTTTGAATGTTCTATTTTGGCTTGACAAAATAAGGGCTTCATTTAGGGCAAGTAATGAACTATTAAATCCAATTAAAGCACATGCTTGTACAGTACAGCGGAACATGTATTTGTTTGACTCTGGAAAACACACATGTAATTTCTGCCCATTCTGAGCTAATGCTCACATCAATGATTTTTCTAAAACTGGCTCCTCTATTTCACATCATTCCCTCTTTGTTGTGAGTTCGTGATCTGACTGCAAACGCCTCTTCATAACGGGGGTGTGTGGTACGAGGTGTCTTGGATGGCTGCGTCGGCCAAGGAGTCAGGCCTGTCCAAATGGAAATCTGCATACTCCTCCTCCGTGAGTGAATGGAAAGCATCAAATAAGCTCCATTTACACAGCTGACTGCCCATCACACACCGCAGCCACTTTTTCACTCGGCATTTATGATTAAGCCAGGGACACTTCACACACCCCCTCTTACTGATCAGACTAAGGTTAAATCAGCTGTCATATTCATCTGCTACTTTACATGTGCTTTGTTTACACAGATGGAGACATTGTTCATTCTCGATCACGGCACTGAAAATGATTCTACAATTCAAATGCTCAGAGTAAGAGACTCATCAAAAGAACTGAAGCTGTGCCGCATTGTGTTCATGAGCTCTTGGGATCAGCAACAGTGACATATTCATGTTCCTAATATATGTCTTTATTCTTCTTACATTCTACTTGTTTTCCATGAATGTGATCCATCCAAGATCAACGTTTCTTCTACTATGCATACAAAAAAGTTACTACGACCTACTACTAGAAAATATATATACACACACACATGTATATATATATATATTAACATGTTTATTGAATAAAACATTAGTTATTTTTAAGTCATTATTTTACTGCGTTGTGGCATTATGCTTACCACAATATAAGTGATCATAAAATTATTAAAACATTTACTGAATTTAAATATATATATATATATAAAAATTATAAAATAAAATATAAATATATATTTAAAATGTAAATGGTATTTTAATATTATTGATATTTTTTGCAATACATTTCTGTTTACATATATGTGTGTGTACCGTGCACATTTATTATGTATATATAAATAAACTATTAAATTATATTATATACAAATATATTTAATATGCAAATAGAACATATTTCTATTGTATTGCTGTATATTTGTTTCAGAGATTATGCAAAAGTCAAAAATGAACATTAGCAAACATAGCACACATTTATCTGATGTATTAAATATGCTTAAAAATGTGAAAAAGAAATGTCTAGTTTAAACATCAATAGTTCATTTAACTGACAATCGGTAGCCAACCGGTATGAACCTATCAGAGCAAACATTGTTGTATGTAAGATATGAAAATCATTTAATTAGTGACCTCTGCTGTGAACCTGCTGCCAAACCTCCTGAAGCGCAGTTATTTCAGACGGGCTGCATATGAGAACTGCTCCTGTGAGGCTGAACACAAAGGCTTCTCCATCTGTCTCCCATAATGAGCTAAATGATCTAACACATTTAAAAGGGGTCACTTTGCAGGTGTGCCACGTTGAAGTGGTGTATTTTTAGTGCTCAACTTGACATTATGACAAATGGAGTTTGACTTCCCTGCAGGCAATAACAGAATCAATTCCTGCGTGTATTCTGCCACCATGTGACAGTTTTCCCTCCTTTTTTTCATCTATTGCTTTATTGCTGTGGGCAAAATTAAACAGAGGAGAATGAGTTTAGAGCAGAAATAATACTTCAGATACTACAATATTTGAAACCAACATTACAAATGAGTGACCCATCTTATCTTCATAGGTTATGTAAAATATAACCGGCTACACGCATGTGTGTTTTTGCTGGAAACTAGGTTGTTCCTGCCGTTAATTTATTATTTTTTTCTCAAATATTAAGCCATGCAGGCGCTAGTGCTTACAACCAGTAATGAAGCTAGAAATGGTTCATTAATTACAGTAAATCAGTAAAGAGAAAACAGACCATGAAGCATCAATACCTTCCAAGAGGATCAATCCTCAATTTAAAATATCAATCCTAGGTTTTAACTAGTGATTTTTAAGAATAATTGTGAAAGTAAAAGCTAAAATAAAACAAATGCTCTTTAAATACACATTGTTTATGCTGCATCTATATTCATTTCTGTAAAAGTAATGGTGTAGAATGGAATGCTTTACTATGTTTGGTAAAGAAATTAAACGGTCACCAATAACGTTATGGATCCTGCAGTAAAAAAAATAAACATTAGATGTACTTGAAATAAATGTATTTCATGAGAAATATACTACAAATGCATTATAATAAAAATAATGGTGATATTATTCAAAGCATGCAATACTCATCAAGTCACATTAATGCACATTTAAGTTAACTTATAATTTTATATCAGTAAGTCTCAATTGATTTTTTAGTAAATGTTAATGAATTTGAACTATACTTAGTTTGAAATAAATGTAATTGATTCACCTTTTTCTTGGTAGCTGATAAGCGCCGCAGTGATTGATTTGAACTTGAACTCTTTGGGTGCTTAAGGAATTCCTGTAAAATGCTTGTTTTGTGTAACTTACCTTGTTTCTCGATCAGTCTCACTTCAAGACGGAGCTGCCAGAAGGATCCACTAGAGGGCGTAACTGACCTTCGGCTCGCTGTCAACATGGCAAACTACATCAAAACCAATAACCAAAAATATCATCATGGTTACTTTCTTTGTTTTCTGCTGATGAAGATTTCTGTTTGAAAAACAAAACAAAAAAGGTATTTAGTTTCAGTTGAGTTTCCCGATAAATCTAACTCATGAACTACTTGATAAATTAACTAAGTCTCTTCTGGATAATTTGTCGTTATCTCTATTATGGCTAATTTATTTAAACAAAGTGAATTACATTCAGTACGTACTGCCTGTTTGTAGGCATTGGCTGTAAAGCTACACATGTGTTTAGAGTCACTCTCAAGAAACTGTAAAACATTTGAATTAATTGTTAATAAATGTTTGTTTTTATCAGAATATTAATCACACCAACATCACTATTCATTAGCTTTTAAATAAATGGATTATACGAAAATTCAAAAGCTAACTTAACATATGTTGTAAAACAGTAAACGAGTTGAACAAATCTACTGAGAGGTCTTTTATTTTTTATTGGAGAAAGAGAATATCAGACCGTTTCTATGCATGATTACATACCTGGACCGATACAGTCTGAACCACTCGACTGTCCTGGTGGTGAATCTATGAGTGTCTAAATCTTATTTCAGTATTTTTTACATCGCAAGTAAACAAAATTTGTGAAAATGGTTGGGATTCATTTGTAAAAAGTCATTACTAAAAATGACCAGCAGGTGTCGCCAGCCACATGCAATTTCGAGCGCTTCGAGAGAGTGACTCGTTTTGCAACTTGTTGTGTTACTGAAAACAGTGCAATGAATGTAAGGGAGTAGATTTGAACTATAGTGAGTAAAAATGAGTATATTGTTCCTGATCATTCTTTTAATAATAATATTAACAACATAATAAATACATTAAAATGTATATGTTATATGTGTAGTGTTATTGTATAATTTCTCAGTTTGTCTATCTCTTTTTTTATTCACAGATGTGACCCTGGCTGGACCACAAAAGCAGTCCTAATAGTAGCGCGAGTATATTTGTAGAAATAGCCAACAATACGTTTAATGGGTCAAATTTCTTTATGCCAAAAATCGTTACCCAGGTAGCCAAAATGCGGTTGCCGGACTCTTGTGAATCACGGGAGTGAATGACACGCCAGGATCGGCCCGATTCTGGCTGCCGAAACTGAGCCGACACTGCCGGCATCGGGCCAGAATCACGCCAGCATAAATTATACAATACACCCGGATACTGGCCCGAGTCTGGATTCCAAATGGAAATGTATACGAAATACAAACCTATATTTATTTAATTAATAAGAACAACAAAATGTACCAAAACAATATTAGCTTATTTGTTATGTAGACGTGGATAAGTACAACTCTTAATGTAATTCATTCGTCCTCTAATAACAATTATTATTAAAGACTTCCTCCATTTTTTTAAAACAATGTTATTTCCACAAATATCACACCTCCCTCAATACACCCCCAGTAAAAATGACACCATATAAATGTACAAAATATGAGAATTTATTTTGAATTTATTATTGAAAAACTGACATCAACAAATGCATAAGAAACACTTTAGAACATCTAAGAACTCCCAGGAACTCAAGTATAACCTAAAAGAGGGACAGAATAAATGAAAGCGAGGGATAAAGAGGGGACACATATTGACAAATAGCCAGATGTCAGTGATCTCAGTGGTTATATTTGGAGCCTACCTTAAGAAGAATTTCTTTGTCGTAGTACCTGCTCTTCCATGCCATCTGTTTATACGGTAAACCTATCAGTTTCTCCGTTCAGACCACTGAAATATTTACAAAAAATAAATAAATAAATAAATATAGAATATATGTCAGGCTGGTATATGTGGCACAAACAGTTATTGCTAAAAAGTTAAACAGTTGTGTACAGTTTAAAAATGACAAAAAAAAAGGCATATACAAATGTGGGCACTCTGTGTGGTGTCCTAGCACATCTGATTACAATATCCTAAAACAAACCATATATTTGGCAAAATATAACATTCAGTTACTAACATGGCACCAGGTGAACTCTCTACAGATGATCTTCATAAATCTGACAAACAAAATAAAAAAATATAAAAAGCAATAACACAAATATTAGAACAAGTGTAGCAGGAATATTATTACACCATTCACATGTTGCTTAAATAATTAAAATTCACCAACCAACTACAAAATACAATATTGTAAAACAGATCAGGGGCCTGTTCCATAAACCAAGATTAGAGTATAAGCCAGGCTTATTTCAGTTAATTTGTATCAAAATCAGTCAGACTATCTGCCATAAGCCTGGCTTATTTGGTAAACTTGTTTTATGGAACAGGCCCCAGATGATGCTAGAATGTAAATAAATAAGTAACTGCAGCATGACATACATTTAAAGGGTTGGTTCACCCAAAAATGAAAATTATGTTATTAATTACTCACCCTGTTACTTAATTACATAGACTGTTTTACTGAGGTGTTTACTACGTTTTTGGATCTGGGATAATTTCAGTTTGTTTTGTCTATGGAGGGTCCGATAGTTCTAGCGATAGATATCATCAAAAACATCTTAATTTGTGGTCTGAACAAAGGTCTTACGGGTTTGGAACAACACGAGGGAAAGTAATAATTAAAGAATTTTGAGTGAACTGACCATTTAATGAACCCAAATTAAAAAATATTAAGTGTTTGACAGTCAGCTAAAAAAATATATACTTACAAAGCCAAAGAATTGTGACAAGTGCTGTGGAGCATTTGAGGAGGAGCATCAACAAAAATACAGGTGAGAAAAAGAGAAAGCATCACTCAGTATCAGATAATGCATATTGAATATGCAAATCTAAGATGCAGGGCGACTGCTAGATTGATCACGTACATCGGTGTCCTGGAGGACCAGCATCCTGCAGAACTGATCTCCAGCCTGTCCACACCTGCGTGAAGTCTGTAGTTATTAGTGGTGCAACGGATCACAAAACTCACGGTTCTGATCATACCACGGATTTTGAGTCACGGATCGGATCAATTTTCGGATCAGCAAAAAGGGGAGGAGTCAAATGTAATTT